>JARFYF010000060.1:24493078-24507260 GCA_030265395.1 Rhina ancylostomus | reverse complement strand
AAAATAGAGGGATATGTGGGAGGAAGGGGATAGATAGTCTTAGGCGAGGTTTAAAGGTCGGCACAACATTGTGGGCCGAAGGGCCTGCCTTGTGCTGTACTGTTCTCTAAAGAATCACCTCTGTTTGTTTTCAGCCTCCTAAAGATGACAAGAAGAAGAAGGACGGGAGTAAAGGAGGCAAAAAGGACAAGGATCCAGTGAACAAGACTGGAGGCAAGGCTAAGAAGAAGGTGTGCCTGAAATAAATCTCCCTTTACATTGAGCTGTAAAGCAAATAATTGATTGAAATGAAATTTCAGATTGATATACATGGAAGGAATATGAAATGTGGTTTGTCCTGGGTGCGAGGATCTGTTATTCTGCCTCAGAATCTTCACTTTTTTGTTTTATTTTGTGGGTTCCTCAATTTTCTAATAAATGAGCACTAGTAATTTGAAGGTTGCAATTTAAAGAGATCAATAGATGGTTTGATATTAGGGGATATTAAGGATTTTGGATTAGTATGTTGAAGTAAAAGATCAGCCATGATCTTATTGAGTGGCAGAGCTGGCACAAAGGGCAGAATGAATTTCTGTTAACTTCACATTAGGGTGCAGTAATATAGTCAGGACTGTCCTGGTGCTACCTGCTCTCCAGCTTTGCACTCTTAATTACAGTTCATAATCAAAGTGCAGTCCTGAGCAGCTTTAATGCATTAAATGCCAAATCAATTATAAAGCTGGAAAATGTTGGAAATGCTCAGCAGTGCAATCAACATTTGTGAAAAGAGAACCTTTATTGGAATTTGCATCAATTCAACGGGTTCACTGTTATAAGGGAAAGCATTAACCTGGATTGCAGTAGGGGCCATGCTTGCTTTGGATGGGAACTGATGTATTGGCTTTTCTATTGAAACTTGAATTGGAAAAGTGGTTGTTAATAAAAATGTTTCACCTTGTTAATACTAATCCTTGTTTATCTGAGTAGAAGTGGTCAAAGGGAAAAGTACGAGACAAGCTGAACAACCTCATCCTGTTTGACAAAGCCACTTATGATAAACTTTTGAAGGAGGTACCCAACTATAAACTGATCACACCTGCCGTCGTCTCTGAAAGACTAAAGATCAGGGGTTCTCTGGCCAGGGCTGCTCTTCAAGAACTCCTTTCAAAGGGTAATTACATACCTTGTACTTTTCACTGTTTTTGTGTATGACACTGCTTGTGATGTGCAAGGGGAGGAGGTAGAGGGTAGAATGACAAGCCATTGTATTCTGCTGAAGAGACTTGTGCACTGTTAGTACCTTGTTTGCACATTATGACTTGTACATCCATCAATGTTAGTAATTTGGTCTGTTTGACTGTCAATGCAAAATATTGTTAAATTCCTTTGCAGTGATTTGGTCCACTCTTTCCTTCTGGCTTTGTACTTTGGTGTACCAACCTTGCCTGACCAATTGAATGTGTCAGAGGTTGAGGTCCGTGTGAGATAGGCACCTTGGTGAGGAGTCCACTTGCCTGGTAATGGTGCCAGTGGGCTTTGGACCACATGTCCTGTAGACTTGCATGTTTTCAGGGATTTCCACTAGATGGACTCAGAGGCCACAAAGAATGGAAATTACACCTGGCAGATGAGCTGCAAAGCAAGAGCATGTTCTTTTCTCCACTTCTGCACACCGTGCACTGCAGAGAGTAATCCAGCCACCTTATAAAGCCTCCGCTTTGTTTAATGGGCATATATGGATTCAGGGTTTTATCTTGTATTCCACTTTTCCTGTGGGGAAGGCACCATTGGAGGAGCATTGTTCAACCTCTGACAGTTTTGTAGCTAAGGGATGAGCATTCTCACCTTCTATGCCATTTGCCCTGGATAATTTGAAGATCCTAGATGTAAATTCAAGCCAAGGTTTTATGGAGGTTTTAATTAGTGACAGTTGAGCTTGATTGTATCTTGGCACTTGGTTCTCTTACAAGTTTGTCTTTTGCAGGTATGATCAAGCTGGTGTGCAAACACAGAGCTCAAGTTATCTATACACGAAACACCAAGGGAGGTGATGCCCCGGCTGCTGCAGATGATGCATAAGCAGGTGAAATGTGCGTCTGAATGGACTACATTTTCTGTTCCTTGCCCTTCAGTTTGAAGCTGGGTTTCTTGGGTTTTGAGTTTGTTGCTGGTGAAAGTTTTATCCTTTTGGGGGAATTGTAAAAATTCTTACACTGCTTAAGAGTCAGAGGGTCTACGCAGGGCTGATAGCCAGAATCACTTTGGGCATTGAAAGGAATGGTGTTCAAAGGCACCTGGGTGTCCTTGTACATGAATTAAATTTGACATGCAGGTACAGTAAGCAATTAGGAAGGCCCAATTATTTAGAGCCCTGGTGAGACTTGCATCTGGAATATTACTAGTGTGGCATCCCCATCCAGGGAAGGATATGGTAGTGATCGAGGGAGAGCAGCAAAGATTTACCAGATTCTTGGGATGATGTGTGTGTCCTATGAGAGGTTAAGCAGATCAGCCTATATTCTAACATATGGAATTATTAATAGGGTTTGACTGTGTTGATGCAGAGTTGGTTTCCCCTGGCTGAAGTGCCTTGAACCAGGAGCTTGCTGTTCAGAACAGATGAGGTTTCTTCAGGCAAAAGGTAGTCAACCTTTGGAATACTCCATCTAAAAGGCCTGTGTAGGTTCAGCCACTGAATATATTCAAGGCACAGACTGAGGTTTTTAATACTGAGGACTGAGATTTTCATGAAAGTGGCACCAAGGGAAAAGTTTAGCCATAGTCTTTGAATTGTTTAGCAGGTATGAGGGGCTAAATACCAGTTCTGTGCGTTATCATGAATTTGCACTGTTAAACACTGAACACTTAAAGTTATGTAGTATTTTAAGATTAAATAGCACATTAATCTCAATTATAACCCTAAATAAAATTGAAACCAAGGTTTTTCTATCTACTAAACATGAATCTGATTACTATTGTGACTTCTATTTTCAGGTTCTTGGATGGATTAAGTGAAGATATTGTATACAACAAAAAAAATAAAATGTAAAATACATTTAACATTTGAGTTTTTACTTGTGGATCACTAGAAAGAAGCAGTCTCTCTCGGCATTATTTACTGTCTATTTATTCCTTGTGGAGAGCGAAGAATATTTTCCTTTTTTTGCCTTAGTACAACCTTTTAACCTGCTGCATTACCCCAGGGTTGAAGTCAATGACAATTTTGCTGGGTAGATCGAACCACACTGCTATAAATGCATAATGTAGGAGTTGTTTGCCTATTACAGCAGTCATTATTCATAGTGCTGCCTCTGCTTGTCGTTATTGGAGTGTAAATTATAGTACAAATACAGGACTAGAAATATTTACTGCCCACATTAGAAAATTGGTGTGCTGTGTATGGCAGCTGTTAGCTTGGTTTATTTTGGATTGTACATTGGTGATAGTTTTACAGGCTGTTAGGTACAGTGATCTATGATAAATTGTGAACAGTAGCCCTTTTAGGCTTTTAGCATTTTCCACATAAGACAATACAGAAACTTGGTCATGTTAAAAGTCCGATGGGATCTGTGCTTTGATGGGGCAAAGCTTCCACAACATTGTTTTGGGGCAAATTTCAAACTTAAAATTATTAAAACAGGAACTTCCAGCTTCCATGTTCACAGCTGTTGGAGAACACTGGCAATGTTTATTTTAAATGATATACACTGCAGCAAGGAGACTGGTTGTAGAGAAAAACATGCATTACAGGTGATGTATTTCAGTAAGTCAAATATGGGCAAGACTTGCACAGTAAATAGGGTGGTAAAGGTGGCTGGTGGAGGGATATTGGTTCAAAGTGGCAACATGGGTAGAATGGATGAAGTCAGGTGGCACATTTGCCTTCATAGGTTGGCATAGAATATAGAAGTTGGGATGGTATGTTACAGCTTTACAAAAATGGGTTAGACCACATGGAGTATTGTGCACTGTTACCACTATTAGGAAGGATGGGGTTGTGCTGGAGGGAGTGTAGAGGAAATTCAGACATGGCTTGGAAGAGTTTGATGGAGAGGGATTGGATAGGCTGGGTTTGTTTGCGCTGGAGCAAAGAAGTGACCTGATGGGGTATTAATGAAGGCAGGTTCAAGGTGAAAGTTTTTTTTAGTGGTTGATATTTGGAGTGTGCTGCTAGCACATTGGAATCAAACACTCACTACATTTGAGAGACACGCACTTGAATAGGGAGGGGAGAGAAGGATACAAATGGGAAAACTGATGAGCAGAAAATTCAGACCTATCAACATCCATGCTGTTTCTGTGCTTAATGACAATGACTTGTTGCAAGTTGCCTGATAGTTGGTAATTACTTAATTAGCTGTCAGAACATGAGAATTAGTCACAATTATAATATATTAAGCATTTATTTAACTGGATTGGGAGAGCCTATGGCTAATTTTAAATACCTTTATAGACTTTTTATACAATTAAAGCCAGTGGGATAAAACTTGTATGAAGTTTATTCAAGGCTTATAACCCTGGCAAAGTAACTTATTACAAAGCATAGAGATGTTATATAAATTCAAAGCAAGCCTTCTATGAAGAAAATATACACTTTTAGTACAATTTAGTTAAATATACAAAGTACTCATTGCAAAAATCACTTCTCAGTTTTCAACTTCATTGGTCAACTCTCTTCCGTTTTTTGCTTTTCTTGCTTTCCTCTAACCGGAACTGATGCCTAAAAAAATTAATATAGTGTGGGGTTTAAGTTATGAAGCTAAACTTAATTTCCATGTACATTCAAAAGCAGTATTTTAACATTGAACAATTACACAAAGCCTAACTTTTGGAAGGGGGTAGATGAACCAGTGTTTGTAATTTTAAGCAGGGAATAGAGATTGGGACGAGATAGTTTGTCTGGGGTCAGCATGGAAGAATTATTTAAGAGTGGGTTTTTTTCACATTCTCCAGTGGGAGTTAGGGGTCTAGGATCTAACTACTCAGAACATTCTTACCTGGATTGCCATCTCCTGCCATCATTCCACACTCTGCCAAATGAAGGCAACCAAGAATCATCTGTTTCTGATAAGTGGTTGAAATTTGCACCAACTCTATTTGGAGGAAGTTTCTTCAGTTTCTCTCTCTCTCCTAAGATGAAAGGTACCAGGGAACAAAAATTCAGAAAATGGCAAGTTGGCTGTGGGGTGGTAATGATTTGTCTGTGTACCCCCAAATCTGGCCTCTTCCCATATACCTAAAGTGCATATCTATAGTTTTGAGCATATTAAGTCCAACAAGGATTATGCAGCAATGTAAGCTATTTGTATTCAACAGGGTAAAATGTCCAAATATGCATCACTCAAATGTTACCAAATCTTCAAAGATTGAAGTTAGTCAGCACTGAAAGAACAACCTCTAGGCCTTCAGCTGCAGTTGAAATTGGAGGTCTAGAGTGCAAAATCTTAAACAGTAACTGCACTTTGAAGGAATGAATAGCAACCAAACATATTAAATCTGGAGGCCAGAATTAAAGGAATCTGAAGGTTTTAGGGCTATAGGAGGTTGCATATGTCAGGATGAGAATCCCTTGGAATAATTTGAAAATAAGGATAACTTTGTTGCAAGAGCAAGTCCAGGGGTTGATTGATGGGTGGGCAGGACTCTGCTTGCCTAACTTGAATTGTTTTGAATGATTTAAGCCAAATCTACACTTGAAATTTTCACCATGGTAACTACCTTAGCCAATTCCATTCTCTTAATATTTTTTCCAAGAAACAAGTATTCATCAAGCATCTTAAATCATTAAAGTTCTAATGTTTTACACCTAGGTTACTGATGAGCAAAAATAATTTAGCACCACTGTGACATTTGTTGAAGCTTCAAATTGTGACAGCACAGGAGGAGGTCATTTGGTCCATCAAATCTATCCCAATGGAGGAACAATGCAGATGAGTTCTATTTCCCTCCTCTTCCTTACAGCCCAGCAATTGTCTTCAAATATTTCTCCAAATCCTTTATCATCAGTAGTTCAAGAAAACTACTTGATGCTGCTCGCAAGGACGATCTAGAATGAACAATTAAATGCTGGTCTCCCCATCCCCTGGAATAAATGAAAGCAAAATGGCCAGTCAAAATATCAAACACATACTTTGTTGGATAAACTCTTCATAAGAAGGCCCTATTGGTTTTGGTGTAGTATCTGGATCCTCCTCATCAATAAGCCAGGGTGGAGTTGCACCTGCAGTCAGATGGAGATTACATTAGTGTTCACTAGAACAAGGTTTTCATTGGAATATGGTGATTAATAACAAAACCTAGTTAAGTGAGTAGGGTAGTAGATATTTATGCTGTGCACAATTAAGGGCCAAGCAGGTGAGTGAGCTCCTCATTCGGAGAACAGCAAATTCAAACTTCGAAACAGAAAGGAGCCACGAGTATTATAGAGGTTCAAGAAGTTGGACCCACAAGTGGGAAGAGATGAGAAATTACATAAGTAAAAATCTTTAAAATAATTCTTCAGTGTTAATGGGGTCATTGGAACATGTTCATGTTTCTGCAAATAGTGAACACCAAAGGCATTTAATCTATAAGGTGCATTTATGGGTTGTAGACAACTCCAGGTTTTACAGTCATTCTAAATCAAAGAACTGGAGTGCAAGTCTAAAATAAAAACAGGAAATGCTGGTAACACTCGGGTCAGGTAGCATCTGTCTCTTTCCATAGATGCTGCCTAACCCACTGGGTGTTCCAGCACTTTTACTTCATTTTACTGTACTGCAATCACAGGAGTAATAAGCTGTTCAATAACAGCACAGTTAAGTGTGATTATTACTACCTTTCAATAAATTAGCAGAAAATGCAAATAATTTGTTCACAGGTTATCCTCCCCACTCCCATACATTATGATTATTTCCTCCCCACCCCCAAAAATCCTGTTTCTAAACAAAAAAAAATTCATTCTACACTATAGAATACCGAAAACCTATAAAAGTATATCACCTGTGTGAATATTTCCAGTTTCTGGTTTGGATATCTGGAACTGTAGAAAGTCAGCAAAACATTAAATGTCAATTCTAAACAGACAAAATTGGTATATTTATAATTTTAGAATAAATTCAAAATTTAAGTTTTCAAAATCAGTAAGTTGATATATATACATTTTTGGCAATGTTGTTTTAACATTCAGAAGTGATGTTTGAAGGTTTCCAACACAACAAGCACTGTCCAAGTAAAATTTACACCGAATAAAGTCAATTGGTAAGAGACTTTAAATAGACTCTTAAAAAGCAGATTTTTGATTAATTTTCAGAAATATGACTTTAACCTGGAGTATACTTCCAAAAACATTTTAAAAAATCAGAAAATAATTAGTTGCTGGTTGGAGTGTAGCATTAGGAATTGGAGTGCTGGTGATGAGCATTAGAAGGAGACAGCCAACCAACCAGTGCAAACTTTCTCCCTGCATGGTACCCACTGAGCCCTGGAAGAATTTTGTTAGTTTCAATGAGATCTCTCATTCTAGTAAACTCTAGAGAATACATGCCCAGTCTGCTTTAGTCGCTCCTCTAATTACAAACCAGTCATTCCTGGAACTAGTTTACTGAATCTTCAATGCACATCTGTGGCAAACATATCTTTTTCTACACAAGGTCAAAACTACACAGTATCTAGGTGTAGCTTCAACAAGGCCCAAAATAAACTGTAGTATGACATCTTGAAATCCTCCTGTAATAAAGGCCAGAAAGACCACCTACCTTCCTAATCACTAATTACCCTTGTACATTAGTTTTCAATGACTTGTGCACAAGCACACCTTGGTCCCCTGAACATCAACATTTGCTTAATCTCTCACCATGTGAAAATACTCTTCTGTTCTTTTTCCATATTGCACGTGCTGTGTTCTTGTCCGTTCAGCTGGTTCCTTGAAGTCTCTACATTTTCCTCCATGTAATTCCAAGCTGTTTTGTATCATCAGCTAACATGGAAATGTGGTATCCGGATCCCCCCCTGCCAAATTGTTCTTATATACAGTATATTGTGACTAGCTGGGGCCTAAGTACTGATCCCTGCAGTACCTCACTAGTCACAGGCTGCCAATTTTGAGAAAGATCCACATAGTTCCACTTTTTGCTTTGTCTGATAGCAAGTTCAAAATCCATTTCAGTACATTAGCCCCAAATTTACTTGCTCTGAGCAAACTCCTGTGTGGGACTTCACTGAAAGCTTGAAGATCACAATGAGCCACTTCACGAGTTTTCCCTTGCCCATTCTGCCAGTCACAGCCACAAAGAGCTCCAGTAGATCAGTCAAAATGTTCATCTCATAAATCCATGTCGACTGCTCAATTCCTATTTCCCTTTTCAAGGTGTTCTGATAATACATCCTCCATTCCAACATTTTTGACATTAGGCTAATAGATCAGCAGATCCCTGTTTGTTCTCTCCTTCCATTTGTAAATAGTAGAGTCTACTATTCAATCTACAGGACATCTGTTTCAGCACACAAACAGAACACTGGACTTAGAACTTTTCCACATCAACTGCTTTGGGGGGGGGGGGGGGTGGTGGGTCACTGAGTGAAAGTTTGTGCTTGGCATTGCAAAGCCAGCTCATTAGTATAAACCAACTTGCTGGAACTGCATGTGATGGGTTGCTCCACACCCTGGCAATAATCAGCTTTGAGAGCCAGGGAACTTGAGAATGGAAGTGGGCTGGAAGAACAAATGCAAAGTTTCCCTCAATCCCATTGGAAACTTGAGAGCAATTCACCTCAATTGTTCAATGCAATAAAATTGGGGACAGCAGCTTTGGAGATAGTACCTTTTATATCACTGTATTTGATGGCAACATACAGTGCTGCCCACAAAACATTAACTCTTAATTGAAATTCCCTACATACGAACACATCACCTGGTTACCAGTGAAAGTCAAGGTTTGTCCATTTGTCATATCACCAGAATGACACGTGTAATTCACTCCACTTGGCCCAGGTTCCGTCTCATTGGCGTTGTAGCTTCCAAGACTACCACTTGTAGAGAAAGAAACATTTTCTGTAAAAATGAAGTTCTCTTTTCCTTAACTGAGATTAAGATTGCAACCAAGTTTTTTGGCGGGAGGTGGGGTACATTATATGTACTAGCAGCAGTCGCAGGGTGACTACAGGCAATTAATACAGGCCAACTAAAACAGGATCTATAACTCACTGTATAATGACACTCGGCATATTATTGTTGGTTTGTTCTGCTGTACCACAATTATTGGGAACTTGTTTTTTTTTACTTTCACCCTCTATCAACCCTCTGGAATTCATGGTATTGGATATTCCTGCCTGTCTTTTCAATGAGGAAACAGACAAAATTTGTTAGCCACAATATTTCCCTGATGGCTTTTCAGCTTCCTGTTATCCAAGGTTTCCATCTGCTCTGATAATCTAGCTTTGCCTTTGTTGGGGAAAGAGGTGGAACACACACGAGAGCAGTACAACAGGGATTGAAGATAACTTTGAATATCAGTCTTCAAAGCCTGCAGTTCAGATAACATGGAAAACTCGTGCTCTGACACTACACATCAGAAGAGCACAGGGAACGCAGGAGCCCAATCAGGCCACTTCGGCCATCATGCCTGCTCTGCCATGACTAACTCCAGATACCCAAACCCAGAAGTGCAGCAGTTCGCATAATGCTATCACAGCACCAGTGATCAGGGTTCAAGTCCCGCTGCTGTCTGTAAGGAGTTTGTACGTTCTCCCCACGACTGCGTGGGTTTCCTCCCACATTGCAAAGAGATAGTAGGTTAACGTGTGTGTAATTGGGCTGGAAGGGTCTATTACTGTGCTGTATAAGTTTAAATAAAGTTTGTCCCATACACCTTAAGGATCCTGTTAATCAAATGTGTTATCAGTCTCAAATAATAATTAAGTTTGAGGACGAATTGCATCTAGGAGCTAGGAATATTCTGGGATGATTGTCAAAATTACAGTAATGACATTCAACTTGTGGGACATTGCAGCACCAAAGCAATCTTCCCAAATCTTAACATCATTGATTCAGTATGAATCTTCATGTACAAGTACTGATTACCAAGAGCTGAGTGTAGAATGTTACACCAAAAATCCTGATCCTACTCTTCCTCACCTTGTACTTCCCCACAATGGATACCAATCAGGAGTCAGAACTTGGACATAAATTTTCCTCTCCCTCACTCTGAAGCCAGTTGCTGCCTTTGTTGAAGATTGCTCACAGACAATTTAGTAATCTATGACAAGGATATTTAAACCATTCTATAACACACCAGTAATTATTTTAATGAATGAAAACAAAATACTCTTACCCATCATAATGATTGGACTCCCAGTGTTTGTAGCCATCGATAGAATTCAGCTCTGCCTGTGGCTGGTTTTGATTCAGGAAAAATCAACACTTTTTCTTAAAGCTTAAAATACTACGTTAAAATAACTATTGCACGAGAGAAGGCGAAGCAACTAAATTATACAGCTGCAAAATGCTCTATAGCTTTCATGCATTCAACAATGGTGATCTATATAATTTATACTTTGTTTTGTTGTCCCTGATGATCTTTGTGAATAACCCACAACATATTCTACATTGTGTAAACTCTCCTCATGCCATTTGGGAAACAATCTTATTGCTAGAAATTCATTCTCTGGACTGCTTTGGCAAGTTTAGGGATGGGCACAGAAGTCCCCCTCGTAAAAGAGCACCTGATGGATGAATTGAGGGAAGTGCTTGTAACACAAAGGTAGAGAGTCGTGCACCCTCAAGAATGGGGAAGTGGAGAGAGGCTGTCTCACCCTGCTTGAACTACATCACAAATAAAATGCAAATCCATAGACTGCCCAAGCTAATCAGGGTCAGATATTTAGGATCATAATGAACGGCAAATGTGGAGTGGTTGGAGGACGGGAAGATTGCAAAGGCAAGCCAAAAGCAAATCAATATTTCTCAATTTTCAAACACCTACTTTTGCACTGTTTCCCAAATTTAACAAAACTTGGTGTTCAAATGTGCTACTTCAGGAAGTATTTATATGAATGGAGCAGCATAGTACATTGATTTTTCATGATAACTTATTGCAACAAGTACAAAATGACTTTTATTAATGGATTACTATAGTTGTATTTATTATGTCCATTATACAATAAAAGAGGGCTGCTTTATATTGCTCCAAATGCGATAGAAGAGAATAAACAAAACACCCGAAAGAAAATACAATGTGTATATAAACTTTTGACAAATGCTGTTAAACTGTAGACTAGGAATCAATCTTCTAGCTGCAAGACAAGTTGTTGTTTTAATAACTACTCTCTGATCCTAACCACATCTATTTTTATTGTGCCTAATACAATGAATCCCTTAATTTAGCAGGAACACTTTTATTTTGCTTTAGAACCCAAAAGCGAGGCCTGGGAATAACCAGGATGGAGGAATGCAATACTGTTTCAAAATCTGGGAATTTCCTTGACCAAATGTACACAAAGTGTGGAATCATACAAATTACTACACAATGAGGCCAATCAGCCAATGCACAAGGCCCGTCTATTTAAAATTCATTTCTCTTCTTGTTTCTTTGTATAGTATGAAGGAATAAAGGGGCATCCCTTTAGAACTGAGATGAGGAGGAATTTCTTCAGCCAGAATTCAGGTGAATTTGCAGAATTCATTGCCAGAGGGCTGTGGAGGCCAAGTCATTTGGTGTATTTAAGGCTGAGATTGATAGGTTCTTGATTGGTACAGGGGTTAAGGGCTCTGGGAAGAAGTCAGGAGAATGGGGATAGAAAAAAATATCAGCCATGATTGAATGGTGGAGCAGACTCAATGGGCCAAATGGCCTAATTCTGCTCCTATGTCTCATGGTCCTCTGAATGTATTCATGAAAATCAGAAATTGGGAATCATGTGAATACCAAAAGGAACAAAAAAGATTAGAACAATTTAGCTGTTAATCTTATTACAGGGACTTTGCCTCAAATAATTTTCAAAGTAAGAGGTCAACTTTGTGATTTTACTCTCTGGGTTCGAGTTGTTACAGTTTGGAGCCATTTGGCTGGAAAAGAGTAAAAGACAAAATATTACTTCAGATTTTTACATCCATTACAAAATCCATTGTCCACGAGGGCCTGGGTGGGATAGGTCCCACTCTGCTATCTCACCCAAGCAGCTGAAGTTCCCCGATGGAGCAGAGGCATGCCAGATCAAATCCTACCCTCACGTTACAAACATTTGAGAAACTTTTTGAGGATAGGAATAGTGGGTGGAGTAACTAGAGAGAGGAAAAAAGGAGCAGAGATGCTATTGACTAGGAGAACCTCAGATCCCAGCTTTGCAAAACAAAAAACCCTTCCATCTATGCAGAAGCCAAGATCAACTCCACTGATGCTCCAAGGAAGATCAGCTAAAATAGCACTTGGACTCAAATGTACATCTAACTATGGCTAAACTCCTCACTGCCATCACAGAAAAGCAAGAACAAGCCTAATTTAGATCTGTCAGAATCATTGTGCAATTTATAGATCAATTGATGTAAAATACAACAGTTGCCATGGATACTGTTCAGGCTCATCCAGGTAAAACCAACCTCAAAGGCAGCCTGCACCACCTCTTGCCTTCTCCGATCCACTTCTCGAATGTACTCCGCTTCCTACAGAGAACGTGCAAAGTGATAAAGTCACTCATAATTGAAGTGTAAAAGTCAAGAGACTAGAATAGAAAAAAGTTACAAACCATTAAATAGAGCACCACACACACACAATCCATTATTGGTAATTAATGCATTATGGGTATATACACACACGTGAATAAAAAGAATAACCTGTGTAAAGTAAGAAGGAACTGTTAATTTCTTTGTTAAATTCACGGACAAAAGGAATACTCGCAACATCAATATCAGACTGTGATTATAACTCCAGTATCCTATTCAGACTGAATATATCTATAGCAGTAACTACAACTATTCCTTGCAGAACCTCACACAGTACAACCCGAGTTTTCTGGCCAGCACTCCTTCTCTATGTATGCATGCATGGATTAACAACCAAGTCATAAAAGCATCTAGTTCTGCAGGATTTGTTGTAAAATATACCTCTCCATTCTCTGTATTCATATTTTTATTTGAATAACACCATGAGATTTTCTTCTCAAAGGCTATACTTTTACATAGATTGAGGAATGAATTTTCCAAACTGTTTTAACATGGTTAACAGAAGCTACAGATATTTTGTGATAGGGTTACCACAAACAACATTCTATATGGGAAACAAGTTGTTTGTTCCACCCCAAACCTCTCCCACTGTGCCTCCCTTAACCATGCATCGCTTATAATTTAGAGTGGAGGCAGGCAATGTGCTCCTAAATCATTAACTGATACAGGCTGTTAGGCGTAAAATGGAAAAAACAAATGATGTACCCAATTTTCCCATCATCTTTGGTCTCCACAGCAACACTCCAGACCTTTCTGCAGTGTAGCTGACATGAGCAATATATGCAGTAATGAACAAAAACCTTTAGAGTGCCTTTCAAAAAGCTCAGAGTTCCAAATAGTGAATTAAGCATTTTTGAAGTGTTGTCACTGTTAAAATGTAGGAATCAGAACAGAATTTGCACAAAGAAAGCTTCAAAGAAACAGCTATGGGCTAATGAACAATTATTACTAATTACTTTTAAAAATTGATGTTAGTTGACGAATAAAAATTGGAGATTGCCACTGCCCTTCAAACAGTGCTATGCGATCTTTTCTATCCAAACAAGGGACTGCATCAAAATACAGCACCTCCTCAGGTCAGCACCCCCTCAGGTCAGCACCCCCTCAATGTAAACTCATGTTAGAACCAGTCAGCTGACCTACAATCAACTGTATCAAGAGGAGAAAATGGGAACCAGAACTGATTTCACGATAGGGAAACTGGAGACTCATTCACTTATATCAATTTTAACTGACAAATACCTGTTTAATATATTCATCCTCTTTCTCTTCATAGTTTTCCACTGCCTTTGCAACAGCTGTTTTGAACCTTGACAAATGAAAAAAAGATTTTTGGAAAAATTGTAATGTTTAAATCCCGTCTTAAAATGCACGTTTCTTCCTTCCTGGTGGAGGGATTCCCCAGTGGAGGTCAATTAAGGAAGCAGATAGATGATTTTCACCATCTCTGACCTCCCTCCACACCTGCCTCCAAACGCTGAGACCACCACCACTAGTGTGATGCAT
>JARFYF010000060.1:24118219-24129523 GCA_030265395.1 Rhina ancylostomus | reverse complement strand
AATTTACCGAACTTGTCCAAATATTGAAGTGCAAGTCTTCTTGAGAGATTTCGCCACAGTAGACCTTGAAACTTCATTTAAAAACAAACTGCCTTCATTCTGACTGTGATCAGCTGTTGGAAAGTTTCCATTCATCCCTGGACTTGTTGTACACAATGTTACATGCAACCCCCACAGTCACAAATGGTAAATAGATCATCTCGAATGGAACTTGCCCATGCAGACACAGCCTCCTGATTCAGGTTCTGACTAACAATGTGGGTGTAATAATTTACTTTGGCATCCTCCTAGTCAAAAAGGAAACTGGGTTTCAAATTACTGATCACTTCAATTCAGGCTTATGTAAGTGAAATGTAGCTCCAAAATATCTTGTTTTGTGACTGTACTTAATTTTACTGGTACATTGATGAAGAACAGCACTATTATATGGTTTGGGTGCAAAATAGTTCTTGTCATTGGGGTCCCTCAGAGAGCATAGGGTGATCATGTTGAACGCATTCTAATCCCATCGCTTTTGTCTTTTTTCCAAACGGAAAGGTATATTAGCTGATAAATATTCCAAATAATCAGACAATCCAATAATTTCTGGGAGATATTGGTTATTTTATTAATATGGTATGACTCATCTCTCTGTATATCCTCAGTAAGACAGCCCACACTAAAACAGATTGCAGTGAAACTTTTTCAAGTACCTCAAAATAATGGTTAGATGTGATGGTAAACCTGCAGTTCACTTTGGCAAGGTGATGTTTGAAGAGCCGATGATTAATATTTCCAGTGCTTTCATAAACATTTAATTAAGAGCTTCTATAATCTTCCCCATTTCAGAAATGGATTCCACTCATTGGCTGTTGGCATTGATTCGGACTCTGGTGTTATACAGATGAGCATCACTGGATAGACTGAATTAGACTAAATGAATGAAAGGGAGTAAACAATGAGTGTATACAAATCTATGGGGCTGAGGTTTTAAAGCAGCATTGTCACCTCTCGCTGAAAGCCTTTTGGTTCAGTCATGACCAGCGTTTCATCTTCTGCTAAAACAGTAAATGTTCCCTCTGTAAAAGAGCACCATTGTCCAACACAGTGTCTTTTGAGGTTTCTGGTCCAGATTTAAGGTGACTGAACCCCAGCGAATGTCAAGGAAACATCTGTGCAGCCTGCTGCTATGTCATTGGAAACAGGCCACAGGGGCTTTGAGATGTGATTCAATTTTGAAGTGCAGTGTTTGACTTAGAATATGTAACGGAAAAGTTAATTCAGGGAACTGCTGCAGCAAAGGATGCAGTGAGCTTGAGAGGCTTTTCTATCCATTCTGCAATGTAGCTTCAAATTTCTCCTCGCCATGTAAATCTCTGGCAAAATCTGATAGGCCGCCTGTGGAATTTGGAGTCTGACAGGGGAGGGTGTTATTTCAATAATGTAATTGATGCATTTAAAATATTTGGCTTATCTTACTTCCATACATTATGGAATCCATTTCCTAAGATGAGAAATTCCCTGCAGTTTTTGAGTTTTGTGATTATATTTTTCCTTACAATCACTGACTGCATTCATCTCCATGGCTCTTGACACAGAGGGCCAATCAGATTGGATTTGCTTCTTCTTGGCATATCAGTCAAAGTTGGTAATATCAAATATTCCAAGATTTCTGTAACATCTGGCTCTTGTGAAAGAAGCAGACAGCACAGGCTGTGTTGTAGAGCCTAGATTTTTCTTTAAATCACTAACTTCTTGAAAACTGGAATCATTGCTGTGTTACTCAGGGTTGCTTTTGTGAATTTTTGTGAACTGAATTGTGTAATTAATTGCAACATGTGGATCGGTTAAACTGGTGCCTCTTGTTTTGCAGAACCAGATATCCAAGGGTGAGGGTTTTCTAGGGGTATAAATTTTAAATTGTTTAAATTTGTGCAATCAGTTAATTGACATGAGTGAATGTAAATCACTGGTCATCGTGAATTTAATTATCTCTGGGAATGCACTGATTAATGTTTTCATGTATAATTCCACTGCCCCCAGGTTTAGCAGAATTGTTAATCCATTAATTCTTAAAATAATAAAATACTATACAGAAGAAACCGTGTCAACTAGTGCACTACCCAGAGGAAGTTAAACAAGCAGAAGAGGGAGCTTGTCGAAGAGGAGGATGTTAGAATGGTGTTTGGTGCACTGAATATATCTTGCAATGCTGTTCCTTGCAATGAGTCAGACATGGTATACAAGGTTTCATGCTCTGAGTTGAAGGCCAATTGTCTGTGTTGCTGTGAGACTGAATAGTGGAATAGTATATTTGTATGGCTGAGAAGGAAATGTGTGATGGATGATTTGATGGGACATCATCATTGAGGCCTGGTTGGATCTAACTATAGAATTATCTTTCTGTTCAGCATATATTCTTTTACCTTTTCGTATATGGGAACTGGTCATCGTTATATTTATAGTCTCTCACTAATTGTCCTTAAGGTGATGGTGAGTCACCTTCTTGAAGCATTGGGTTTTTGAGACGAAGATATTCTCACCATGCTGCGAGGTAATCCTCTATCATTTTGACTATGAGATGGTGAAGGGACAGTGATGTATTTCCAAGTCAGCATGGTGTGTGACTTGGAGGGGAATGTGGAGATGGTGGTGTTCATTTGCAGCTGATGCCCCTGTCCTACAAGTCAGTTGAGCCTCTGGGTTTGGGAGTTGGCATTCAAGAAGCCTGGGTGAGCTGCTACAGCATGCTCGTAGCTGGTGCACACTACAGCTGCAATGTCACGGTCGTGGGTAGGGCGCTAATCAAGTTGTAATGCATCTAATTTGCACATTTCTACATGCAGACTACATACAAGTGACTCATACAGGAGTTTTATCACATTCATAGCGCAGGCTGTAGCTTGTACATAACTTTTACTTAATCAGCTTTCCATGACTAAATGGTAAATATTTCAAAACGACATTGTCTGATTGATGTCTGATCTGGCATCCTAGGTGCATACTGCCACGTTATTTATCAATTACAGTACCACTGTGTACATTTCTCCAAGCCATTGTTATGTGGTAAGGTAAAGAGAATATTTTTTTACTGGGTAGAGAGGAAAATATAAATGTTGGCAATCTGCTATGAAGCAGCGAAGATTCTTGATATACAGCAGGGCAGGGAGCTTTCATGGTGAGGAGGGATGGACTTTGTGTGAAGGGGCACCAATAATCATCTAAAAGCTCAGGGATGCCCAAGACTTTGAGACTGAGAGCAGCAAGGAGTGTTTAAAACACAGGGAGGGCCAAGGCAGAAAAGTCGTTTAAAAAACTGGACACACTAACCTAGTCAAAGAGCTTCAGAGTAAAAAGAAGTACAGTCTCTTACCGATTGTGGGTGCCTTTGTCTGAGGTCACGGGACAACAGGTAGATGATTGGTGAGTATTTTTCTTTTATTTCTTTCAGGCTGTTCTGATTAGTTAAGTGTTTCAAGTCGGGGCACTTCAGTGTGACCAAGTTCTTCATGTTTAAAGTGGTGAAATATAACGCAGGCTAATTAACACAATAAATACAACTAATTAATGAGAACATTGCTGGCCAGGCATTGTGTTGTAGTTGCAACATGTGGGAACTGGTGGTCCCCATTGTGGTAAATAGTGACCATATCTGCAGCAAGTTTTGGCTGCTCAAGGAACTTTGGCTCAGGGTTGACGAGCTGGAGTCTGAACTCCAAACACGGCAACACATTGGGGAGGGGGAGAATTATCTGGACACAATGTTCCAGGAGGCTTTCACATCCCTTGGATTAATGACCTCTAAATTGGCAAATGGTCAGGGTCAAGATGGTGTGACTGCAGAAGATGCAGGTAGAGGGATCCAGAGGATTGTTCTGGAAGAGCCTCATCCCTTGCCCTTGTCTTACAGGTGCGAGGCTCTGTCTCCCTGTGTGGACCAGGGTGGGGACTGCAGGGAGTTTGTGTAAACTGTCCATATCACCATGGCACAGGGAGCCATTCAAGTGGGGAGGAGAAAAGAGAAGGCTGCAACATCTCCTCTGAGCTGGAGAAGAACTTAGATCCAGTGGTTGTGGTTCACATGGACACTAACAACTAGGTAGCACTAGGATGGAGGTTCTGCTGAGGGATTTTGAGGAGCTCTGTGTAAAATTGAAAAGCAGAACCACAAGTGTGACAATCTCTGGACTGTTACCTGAGACACATGCAAATTGGCAAAGGGTAGATAGGAATAGAGAGGTAAATGTGTGGTGTGATAGAGTTGGGTTCCAATTCATGGGACACTGGTACAAATACTGGGGAAGGAGGGAGCTGTTCCGTTGGGATGGGCTTCACTTGAATTGTGCTGGGACCAGTGTCCTAGTGAATCGCATAAATAGGGTGGGAGATTGGGCTTTGAATTAACGATGAGGAGTGTGGGCTCCAAGAATATATCGAGAGGAAATGAGAGTGTGATGACAGGGGAGGACGAACTGATAATAAAAGTGTGAGAGGTTGGGTCAGAAAATAGAAAGAAAATTAATGCAGTGCAGAGCAAATCCAGAGTTGGTGGAAACTTTTTGTTTAAATCAAAGCTTAGCAGTCTTTATTTGAATGCACATCACATTAGTAATCAGATAGAAGAGTTGACAGCACAGATTGCAACGTGTGTAAGATCTAATGGCTATTACAGAGATGTAGCTGCAGGGTGACCAGGACTGGATGCACAATATTCCAGTTTACACAATGTTCCAAAAGAACAGACGGAAAGGGAAAGGAGATGGGCACCATTGTTAATCGAGGAAGTTATTAGAGCAGTGTTGAGTCATGCTATACAGGCAATGCATACTAATGTAGAATTGGTTTGGGTTGAAATCATGAAGAGCAGGAGAATAAGGACACAGGCGGGTGTGGTCTATAGGACCCCAAAATGTGACCTCTTGATAGGGCAGAGCATCAACGAGGAAATATCTAGGGCACATTTGAGGGGAACTGCAATTGTCATGGAAGATTTTAATTTATTTATTGACTGGAGAAACCAAACAGGCAAGAGTACTGCAGAAGAAGAATTAGTGAAGTGCATCAGGAATTGCTTCGTAAAACAGTATGATAGCAGAACCTACCCGGGGACCAGCTATTTTAGATTTAGTCATGAGTAATGAGGAAGGATTAGTAAGAGATTTTGTGGTTAAAGTTCCCCTAAGACGTAGTGACCACAATATGATAGAATTCCAGATGCAGTTTGAGGGTGAACACCACAGAACCAAAACCACTGTTTTTCAACCTTAAGTAAGGATAATTATAATGGTATGAAGGTGGAGTCGTCTGAGGTGGATTGGAAAAATAATGTAATTATTTACATTAATGACCTGGTGGAGGGAATAAAATGTAAAGTTTCCAAGTTTACCGGTGATACAAAAATAGGTGGAAGAGTGTGTTGTGATGAGGGCATTGTGATTCTGCAGCAGGTTATGGACAGATTGGGTGAAAACCTGGCGAATGGAGTTTAATGTGGGGAAGTGCGAGGTCATGCACTTCAGTAAGGGAATCAAAGGTGGATTATTATCCAAATAGAGAGAGACTGCAAATGAGTGAAGTTCTGAGGGAACTTGATGAATCACAAAAATTTAGGATGCAGGTCATTTACGAAGGCAAATGACATCTGCCATGTTAACCTTAACGTAATACTAAAGTTGTGGAATACCCATCCCAAATGTAAGATCTTCGGTCTTATTTCTGCTTCACCTGATCTGTCAGGTGATCCAGCTATTTGGATTCAGGGCTGACTCCGTACTAAAGCTGGACAAATATGATGACAATTAATACGAGTAACATATTAAACCATTATTGAATTGAATAGGTGAGCCAATTGCAATACTCTGATTCTGGCTTCTATTCTTCAGAATCAAATTCTCTTGTACTGACCCGCAGCTAGAGCTCAGGATCCTTCCCGAATTTGTCTGCATTGATCAATATTTGCCCAGGGAGGGGGATGCTGGGAGTTGCCTGTCCCAGGTGAGTACTGCTACAACACAGGAGGTTGGGTGGACCCACAACAACATCATTGAAAGTTAATGATAAATGCGGGAATGGAACGAACAGTTTCTTGAACTGCCTGTTGTCGAGGCACATCTGAGCTGTATGACCTGCTGCCTGTGCTGGTGGAAGGGTGGTGATGGTCACCACACATCAAGTGGGCTTCCAGCAGAGCCTGGGTAGTTTGTGGTAGGCAGTAAATATGTAATTAAACATTGTAGACACGTAGATCATGCCTCATCTTAAAGCTCAGTGAGATTGGTCTGGGTTTACCCTTGAAGGTGTATAATAGTCTCTGCTATGTTCAAGCTCTATCGCAGCCTTGACCTGTGGCTCAAAATTTCCTCTTCCTCAAACAAAAGGACATCCAAGCTGCTCAGAGGTCTCTGCTGTTATTTGGCCGTAGTTTGATTTAAGCAGAGTGGTCTAGCATTTGGATCAAAGAAAATCAGAAAAATGCAGATACTAGAAATCAGGGTCAGTTGCCCCTCTGGAGACAGCAGAGACTGCAGATACTGGAATCCAGAGCAACACACAAAACGCTGGAGGAACTCAGAGGGTCAGTCAGCATCTATGGAAGGAAATGGACTGTCGACGTTCTGGGTTGAGACCCTTCATCTGGTCTCCTGACGTCCAGAGTCCTGATGAAGGGTCTCTACCCGAAACATCAACTGTCCATTTCCCTCTATAGATGTTGCCTGGCCTGCTGAGTTCCTCCAATGTTTTGTGTGTCAGTTACTACTCTAGTGGGGTCAATTATCAGCACATTAAGTTTCCTTGTCAGTGTAATGGTGAGGCTGTGGGACACACCCAGCAGGCCAGACGGACACATCTCATTCGCCTGGCTAAACTTGTCCAACATTTAACCGCTTCTCCTTCAACTCCATTCACTTATTCCAGGTCAAAGGCGTCGCTATGGGAACTTGCATGGGCCCGAGCTACATCTGTCCCCTTGTGGGCTACATGGGACGGTCTTAGTTTCAGTCCTCCTCAGGCCCTGTTCCCCAACTCTTTCTCCAGTACATCAACAATTCAATGCTGCTGCTTCCTCCACTCAAGCAGAACTCAAATTTTCTACCCTCACCTTCACATGGTCCATCTCTAACTTGTCTTTTCTGGATCTCTCCATCTTCATCTCAAGTAATGGCCAGCCGCCACATTGATTAGCAGCCGACAGACTCCCACAGCAGTCTTGACTGTACTTCCATTCTGCTTCCATTCCATTCCCCGCCTTCCACCTCCATTCCGTTTGCTTCAGTGATTAGACATTCCACAAAGGTGCGTCTGAAATACATTCCTTCTTCCTGAACCATGGTTTCCCCATGCTGAGCCCCGTTGACTACATCTCATCTATTTCCCCCACCTCTGTCCTCACCCCTTCTCCTCCCAGGCAGAGCAAGAATAGAGTTCCCTTGGGCATCACCTTCCATCCCACCAGTCCCTGTGTTCAACAGATCATCCTTTGCAATTTCCCCACCTTCAGCAAGGTCCTTCCACAAGGCAAACCTTTCCCTCCCCTCCCCTCCCCTCCCCTTTTAGCATTTGGCAGGGATCGCAACCTTCACGACTCCCTGGTCTGCGTTTGGCTTAGTAACAGGAGGCAGAGGGTTGCTTTTCTGACTGGCAGCCTGTGACCCTTGGTGTTAGGACCCTTGATATTTGTGATACTCATGAATGACTTGGATGTGAATGCAGGAGGTGTGTTTAGTAAGTCTGCAGATAACACGAATATTTGCAAAATTGTAGACAGTGAGGAGGATTGTCCGGCTACTGTGTGATATCGAGCATTGAGAGATTTTGGGCAGAGTGAGCGCAGATGGAATTTACTCCTGACAAGTGTGAAGTAATGCACTTTGGAAGGTTACATAAGGGTAGGATATAATCAATAAATGGGAGGGCCCTAGGGAGTGTTGGTGAACAGAGGGACCTTGGGGTACAAGTCCAAAGATCCCTGACACTGGCAGGACAGGAGGTAGTGAAGAAGGCATTTGGAGTGCCTGCCTTCATCAGCTGTGGCAGAGAATAAAAAAGTAGAGGTGTCATGTTACAACTTTATAAAACATTGTTTTGGCCACATCTGGAGTATTGTATACAGCTCCAGTCACCACACCATAGGAAGGATGTGATCGCACTGGAGAGAGTGCAGAGGAGATTCACCAGGGAGTTGCCAGGATTAGAACATTTCATTTGTCAGGAGAAGCTGGATGGGCAGGGCTTGCTTTCCCTGAAGCAGAGAAGGCTGAGGGGTGACGTTATCGAGGTATACAAAATCAGGAGGGGGGTAGATAGTAACAGTCTTTTCTCTGTGGTCTAAACGAGAGGTCTAAAGTGAGAGGTAAGAGGCTCTGAGGGGAATTTTTCACACAAAGACTGGTTGGAATCTGGACCGTGCTGCCTGGCGAGGTAGTGGAGACAGATACTCTCACAACATCTAAGAAGCTCTAAGACAAACACTTGAATCACTAGGACACGGATGGCTCATAGAGTTGGGCAGCACGGACACAGGCCCTTCAGCCCTACTCATCCACGCTAATCCCATTTTCCTGCAGTTGGCCCATATCTCTCCAAGTTTTTCCTATCCATGTACCTGTCCGAATGCTTTTTAAGTGCTGTGATTGTACCTGCCTCTACCACCTGTTTTGGCAGCTCGCTCCATATACCCACCGCCCTCTGTGTGGCAAAACTTACCCCTCAGATCTCCTTTCAATATTTCCCCTCTCACCTTAAAACTATATCCTCTTGTTTTAGACTCCCTGACTCTTGGAAAAAGACGGTGACTACCTACCCAATTTATGCCCCTCATAATTTTATAAACCTCTATCAGGACACCTCTCAGCATCCTACATTCCAGTGAGAACAATCTAGCCTATCCAATCTCTCCTTGTAACTCAATCTCTCCATTCCAGGCAACATCCCGGTGAATCTCTTCTGCACTCTTTCTAGCATGACCACATCTTTTCTATAGTGTGGTGACCAGAAGGTGCTGGACCTACTTGCAAGTAAATGGGATTAGTATAGGTAAGTACAATGGTCAGCATTGGACAACGTGGACCTGTTCCTGTGAGATGAATCTATGACTTTGCTGCTCGCCGTCATACAGCACTTGCAACCGCAGGGGACGCAGCACCTGTCCTTTCACCTCCTCCCTTCCCACCATCCAGGGATTCAAACAGTCCCTCCAAGTGAAGCAGTGATTCACTTGCACCTCTTCCAGTCTAGCGAATATTCACAATGGGGTCTCCTCTGCATTGGAGAAACCAAAGGCAGATTGAGTGATCGCTTCGAAGAGCGCCTGAGCTCAGTCCACAGGGGCGATGCTGAGCTTCCGGTTGTTTGCCATTTTGATTTGCCACCCTGCGCCCACTTCCACTCTGACCTCTCTGCCTATAGCCTGTTGTACTGTTACACTGAGGCCCAACGCAAGCTAGAGGTGCAGCACCTCATCTCCCGTCTGGGCACGTCGTAGCCTTCCAGGCTCGACAACAAATTCTCACTCTCTGTCAGAGGTGGCCAAATAGGTCTTCAGGCAGAAATGAACAGGCAGCAACTGGAGGAAATACAGTCCATGTGCAAGCAGATGGGATTAGTTAGATTGGCATCGTGGTCAGCACCAACATAGTGGGCTGAAGGGCCTGTTCCTGTGCTGTACTATGTTCTATATTCTATTTCTGTCTGAGTGTGTTACAGCCTCACATTTGCAACACATTACACGGACAAGGAAGCTGGTAACCAGGCAACAAACAATCTGCTGGAGGAACTCAGCGGGCCAAGCAGCATCTGTGGGAGAAAGGACTTGTCGACATTTCGGGTGGAAAACCGTGCGTCAGGATTGAGAGTGGGAGAGGGGAGATGCCAGTACAACGAGAAGAGGGGGAGTGGTGAGACAGGGGCCAGAGGTGGACCGAGGACATGGCAGACAGAACAAGCCAGCTAGAGGAGGGGGAGGTGTGGATTTGGCAGATGCAGATCGATGATAGAAGGAGGCAGACAAAATGGGCGAGGTTACCGGCTTGTGTCTCCAAGCTGGGAACTGACCCCATTACAACTTGAACTCACACTATCAGCAAAATTCCCTTTTATCTACACATCCCTTCACTACTACTGAAAAGTAACTTGTATCTCTCTTTTCCACAACACTGAAGAAAGGTCCCAGATCCAAAACGCTAATTGTTTCTCCTCCCACAGATGCTGCCTGACCTGGTGAGTGTTTCCAGCAGTGTGTGAGTTTGGTTAAACCCATTTCAGAGCCCAAATAATGACAGCAAATGATAAATAATATATTTTGACTAAAAACAGAAAATGCTAGAAACTGAGGAAAGATGTTTTTGATAAAAGGTCATCGACCCGAACATTAACTCTCTCTCCCCACAGATGCTGCCTGACCTGCTGAGTGTTTCCAGCATTTTCTGTTTTCATTTCAGAATTCCAGCATCTGCAGTTTTTTACTTCACAATTAATGTGGGGTTGAAGCTTCTGTGGGAACCTGAGCTGAAATTCTGTGCACCTTTTGCACTATTTTTATTCTACCTTTTGGGAGGGAAAAGTTGGAGGCATCATTTTGGTGCTCTGCTGAAAGCATTTGATTTTGAGAGATTACGATGGGATTTTCCCCTTGCAACACCCTTGTCCTTCACTTCACCTGCTGCACTGTGGCCCATTTCAAATATTTTAGACTCAACAGCACTGTTGTTTCACCCAAGTGTTAATATTGTCTAAAGAGTCAAGTTGTAAATACGCTAAAATTGTAATTGACAAACAGGGAGCAATTTAAAGTAAAAATAATTACCTTGATATTTTAGTGGCCAAATATTGGTGCTGCCCCATCAAATACTGTGCACTTTGTTTTGCCTCTTTGAACTAACAGTATACCAATGTATATCAAAACTTTACATGGGTACTGCAGACTCTGAGGTTACCAGAGTAATGTAAAGAAATATATTTATTTAACACCCTACAAAGTTTTAGATGCAGTCCTGTGCAATATTGTTTCACTCCTGAAGATGCTAAACCCTGATACTCTTGAGATATGTAACAGCTTCGGGGAGAAATGAGCCACTATTTTGCTTATAACCTTTTCATTGGGCATAAGTGACCAAGACAATTGGCTGTCCATTGGTGGACACCAACAGTGCTCCACTTTCAGCTAGGAGAGGCTCCCTTGACATAACTAGCAGCTGCTGTAGGAGGGCTACCCCTGGTCCTTAGTAAGAACCAACAAAATTCTTTTCAGCTGTGGCATGCAGGTTGGAGTGGCGGACAGTGAGCTAACTGCTGCTCCCTCAGCTACCGTTTCATGCACGGCCAAGTTTT
>JARFYF010000060.1:23821295-23832726 GCA_030265395.1 Rhina ancylostomus | reverse complement strand
GCATAGAATGTATTAAGCTGGATAATCGTATGATTGCCTTTGTTACATTAATGGCCAAGCGATCTATTTTGCTTTAATGGAAGGATCCAATACCCGCTACTACCTTTGAATGGTTTTCTCAAACTATGTCATGTTTAAACTTGGAAAAAATTAGGAGTGGTATTGTTGATTCTTTGCTTAAATTTGAAGACATTTGGAGTCCATTTATCCAATATTTTCACATAATGTAGATCCCCCTTCATTAACTTTCTAATTCAGAGGAATGGAGTTGACGACATAATATTGCTTTGCTTCTACTGAGAAATTTTGGCCCAGTTTTTTTTTGTTTTTTTAAATTTTTGTTTGCTTAGTTCATATTGTTTATTTCTTTATATATTGATTTGGGATTTCTTTTTCTTTTTTTAACGTATATAATAAATCTGTTTTCTTCCCTTTCTTTTATACTTTTCATTAACTAAGAGATCATTGGATCTTGTTTTTTTTATATTTTATTGTATGGTTATCTAAGATTTAAGTGATAACCAGATCTCTTTGTAAGATATGTACAAACTTTGATGCTATATACAATTTTGTATTGATTTGAAAACTAATAAAAAGATTGAAAAAGAAAGAATGTATTAAGCTCATTGGGAAAGGATGCATTGTTGTCGGTGATACCGCCCAACTTCATTTTGTAGCCTGTTATAGCATGTAAGCCCTGCCACAACTGATGGCTGGTCAGAGACTCGAATTTGGACTGGTATTGTCTTTTGGCATCCCTGATAGCTTTAGAGAGGTCATATTGCCAAAGGATTAGTAATTACCACTTAAATTATGTGTTATTTTTAATTTTATGTGGCGGTATAAAACATATGATTTGAAATCAACAGCATTTTTACACCCTTTCCAGCAGAGTCAATGTTTTTATTGACTTTACTGGAAATAAGAACTGAGAGTTATGTCATATAGGCTGCCGAGCCACAATGAAAATGAAGTTCAGTAGTGATTGGAAAAAGACTGCCATTATACCAAACAGAAACTATTGTCGAGTCAGAATATGTAACGTTTACATACATCTCCTGTCCTCAAAAAGGCAGTAAATGATGCATTCTCAAATGGAATAATTTTTACAGAAACAGTGATACTTTGCAAATTACTTTTTATCTGGACAGAGATGGAAAAAGTGAGTCAATTGCCACAAGCAGCATGAAAAATCCTTTTAGGTAGAGGGTTACTAGAACATAAATTGTGACCCAGTATGGCAGAGAAGGATCCATCTATAAGGAGGAAATTGTTTAAGTCTCGCAAAGATATGTGACTGCAGTCCAATCAGTATTTCTTCCAGGACCAACGCAGACTTGCTCTTGAAGCAAGAGTTCTGCTGAACATGTCACATATCAATACAAAGTGTCAGTTTAGGGAAATGGGTAGAAGATGGCACAGAATTAGAGCTTGGGCAGATAATCCTGGCACAATCTAAGTTGGGGCAGTTGAGGAAGGTTGCTGCTCGAATGTAAGGTGAAATGCAGTGTATTACTGAGCTGTTGGATAGAAGCTCAGGAAGTTGTAATTCTGATTTTTATTTAAGTAGCAAGTTTATAAGTCTTCAAAATTATTCTTTGCATGTTGAACAGTCCAGATATGATGCATCTTAAGCTTTTGCTCAAACTTGCACCATCTCCAATACTCAGAAGCACAAAAAACAGGACAGAAGTAGGCCAGTCAAAAGGATTATATCAGATCCTTTATCTCAACACCATATTCCTGCTCTCGCCCCATACCTATCAATGCCTTTTGTGTATCGAAGCCCTTCTATGTCTTAGTTGAGTACGTTCAGTGACTTGGCCTTCACAGCTTTCCATGATAGAGAATTCCAAGGGTTCCCTACCCTGTGAGTGAAGAAATTTCTTGTTATCTCTTTCCTAAATGTCTTATTCACATTCTGGGAATGTGGCCCCTAGTTCTGGACACAACTCTCCCACTCCCAATAAGTCAGGGGAAACATCCTACCTGTTTTCAGGCTGTCATCGAATGTCTCTCGGGGTATAATGTGTAACGTCGTGTTATTTCCTTCCCCACCGAGTCACGGTCACCTTCTTTCCGCTGGAGTTTACTGCCGGCCAGGGAAGGTTTGCTCCCTGAGGTGGCCCATTTCAGGGTAAAGCTCCACTTGGGTTTGACAGCTGTCAGTGGTCCAGTCAGGGCAGAAACGTCTGCTTTCCTGCCCCCCCCTTCTCCCTTTCACCCCCACTTTTTTGGTAAAAACAGCCCGCAACTTGGATTTTATTACCAGCGAGGTTTACTGTTCTGTTTCCCCTGTAGTGGTTGGAGATGTCACTTCAGCCCCTCTATTCAGTGTTCGGCCGGAGGGGGTCAGGCAAGGCCGGGCCGGAGCTGTCAACTCGGCCTGTCCTCAGCTCAGTAGTCCGTGCACCGCCAATGTGTTTTTCCTAACATAAGAAGTTTTTCCAGAAGTTCCGGGGACTGTTTGTCGCTCCTGGACCCCACACACTTATTAAAGTAACTAACTTGCAACGCACTACATGAGCATTCTGCGCTCAATGTAGAGTTCAATATTCAGTTATTCTCAGTCCGTGAACTGAATTGAAAACACCCCTATCACAGTCCGGGATTGACCAGATTAGAATCATTTTCATAGTGCATTTACTGTTTGCGTACGCTGATCATAGTTATTGTGCTGATCTGCGATAATTTATGATTTAAAAAAAAACTGACCGGAGAAAACCCACTCGATTTAATTAAAAGTATGGTTACAGTACTTTATTATTTGCAGAGGGAAACATGGGTGTTTACCTATTTCTTGTAAATTGAGTGAAATTATTATTGCCATATATACATTTCTTGTAATTGCTCAGTGTGGGTCATATTAATCATACAATGTTTGGTAAAATGAAATTTTGGATTTGCTGGAAATAATTAATGGAGCATCTCTAGTGTTAGAGTTTACAAATGAAGAGGAGGCTACACATTTGTCATTTGATGTGTAATATATTTCCTAAAAGTTAAAGGTTGAAAGGTCAGTTTCAGTTCAGTATTTATTCTTGTATAATAACATGTATTGCAGAGACTAGTTTATAATTTTTGGGTGATTAAATATGTTTCCGGTTAGTTTCTATCAAACAGTGAACTTTTCTCAGTGCAATGCAATTGCATTTGCCTTTTAAAAGGTACAAATATGAAAATACACTTATGTTTTAGTGCCATCAGTATTTTTGTACTGCATTATTGTTTTCATATTGAGGCAGAGTCTTTTTAAAGCAATAGGTAATTATCCACATTATTTACATATGAGCCAATGATTAAGTATCATTTTATTGCCTTAATATCATTCATCATAGTTGCTGATGTTTTTGGATGTTGTAGCTGATTTCTGTATTGGAAAATCTTTTAATATAAGTGATATGGTCAGGGGACTGATTAATTTACACTTTTCTTTGAGTTAATCTCAGTCAACTATTTTTGATGTGCCCTTTAAAAAAAATTTGCTGTGCCATGATGACTGACGTACACTTGTATATTAAGCACCAATATTTGTATTTCTATGCTAGGAATTCTTTGAACAATTGTTGAATGTGTTGTCATTGCTCAACTGTAGATGTGCTGCTTGCTAACCTTCAATAATCTTGCATAAAAAATCTCTGCATTGTACTGCAGAAAGGAATTTTTGATGTTGTTCACACCATTTTTACTGTTTGTGGTGAAATTTGTGCTTTCTAGTCAAATTTGCAGAATCTGGAAAATGTTAAAAATGAAAGGGAATTTCTATTTCAAGACAACTTTTTTATTCTTTATAATATTTTAGCTGGGCAACCCAATTAAACCACAGTTAGTTGAGAGAAGATATACTAAATCATATTATAGATGTTGTTATTTTACTGACTGTTGCTTAATCAATGATGCTATGTTGTGATGTGTTAAAACCTTATAGCATTTTTTTAAATTTGGAATTGCTTTTGGAATTTTTTTGACTACAGCTATTCTGTGACAAAGAGCGCTAATGATGTCTCTGTATATCCTCATCTTACATCCCTACAATTTGGTCCTTTTCTTTCCTGCATTGTACAATACTTTATGACTGAGTGAACAGGCACATGACTTACTTTAGACTTCTGCCTGTGCTTCTGTGCACATGGCCATGAAGATTTGAAAAGGGTGACCATCAAGCCATCCGCCTTGACTGTGGGAGAATCTTATCAGTGTTTTCAATGTTGTGAATTTATTACATAATCCTGTGGTGGTTTTCATTTTGGTTCTGGATTGTCATTGTATTCATGAAAGATGAGAATAGTTCTACATATGTTATGTCAAGAAACCATTTTTCCTTTATTTTTGTCTCTATTTTTCTCCTTGCTATCTCACTGAGACTCATTGTCTCTGCCTTGTTTTCCCTTCGGTGGGAGGAGTGAGGAGGTGGTCTAAGTTACAGCTTGCCCACAGCTGCAATCAAGGTGATCCTGTGACTGGTTTCCTTGATAAGTACTTTGCTAATTCGGGAAAAGGATATCTGAATTTTTTTTTCCTGCCCCTGAGGTGGAACCATTTTATGACACTGCCAAGAAAGGATTTTATTTTGATTCTGTGGAAGTGGGATGAAAGCCAATGAAATATTGTGGTACTTCTTTGAGGGAATGTTGTGCACTGTTGACTTTGAGTTATGCTGGCAAAGACTTGACCAGAAAGGTCTGAGTGGCACACTTAATGAGACGGAACACTTGAAAACAGGTAGGGTAGCATGTGCCAAAAATTTGAATTGGTCTGGTTTTATTTCAGTACTTCTCAATCAACCCAAGTCATTTTTTAATATGCGAGTTAGATTTCTGAAAATCCTAAAATAAGCAAATTATTTAATTAAATTATTGTTTTAAATTAATAGTAGATGTTTTGAAGTGATAAAGTATGGAGATGCTACAACTCTCTGATAATTTGTTAGAGGAATAAATATATAGGAGTAACAGTTTATCACTGATAACGTTTAACTTAAATATGTTTTCCACGTTACTTCATGCTACTGCTATTCATTCACATTTGTTTTTGTGCTGCATATTGAATTATACATAATTTGAATTAATAACCTTTACTTTGAAGTAGACTTCACTGTAATAATATATTCTTAGTGCAGAGTTGAGTCCTGTACTGTTATTGTGAGGACATGCCATCACTCAACAATCCTTATAAAGGACAGAAATGTTATGAAATCTGCTGTCTTTGGGCAAATTTATTGTCTAGCGACATCTCAAACTACATTTTTGCTTTAAAATAGTCTGCTGGTCAGTAATTGCATAATCCTGGGCTGCTTTCTATCAAGCTGAAAGGGGAATAAATATGTGACCGGAAAGGGTCAGTTTCTTTCACTTTTAGCCAGTGCTTGCTTATCAGAATGCTTTGTTATGGAAAAACTTAAGAAATAGGAACAGTGGACCATTTGGCCCTTTTGAGCCCACTCTGCCATTTATAAAGATCGTGGCTAATCCACCTCAGTACCATTTTTCTGCATTATTCCCATTTTCCATACTTTCCTTAATATCCATATACAGGTATCTGACAGTCTTTGTATTGAGTCCATTTGGGGTGGAGAATTCCCAGATTCATCATCCTCTGCATGAAGGAATTTCAGTCTTGTATGGCTTGCTCTTTATTCTGAGACTTTAACCCTGGTTAACCATTCCCCATTTGTGGGATCTTATCAAAAGCCTTATGAAAGTCTGAATACAGCACATCCACTGGTTCCCCCTTTTCTATTCTATTTATCACAGCTACAAAGTAATACAGTAAATTATTTAAACATAACTGTTCTTTCATAAATTCATGTTTTATCTGCTCAATTCAATTATTGTTTTCAAGGTCATCTGTTATTACATTTTTCATTTTAGATTTTAGCATTTTCCCTACTGACGTTACCCCAATGGGATGATATTTTCCTTTTTTTTTCCCTCCCTTCCCAAAATAGTGGGGTCACATTTTCTACCCTCCAATCCACAGAAAAGGTTGCAAAATGCAAAGCATTTTGGAATTGATAACCAGATAACTGTCTGTATAGCAACATCTTTCAAAATTCTGGGTTGTGTCATCAGGTCCTTGGGATTTATCAGTTTTTCGTCTCACCAACTTTTTTGGTACTATTTTTCACTTGTACTTATTTTTTGAATTTCTTATTCTTCTAAGACTCCTGGTTATTTGGTAATTTCATCAATTTTTTTCTTTCTATAAAAATGGACACAAAATAGTTGCTTAATTCCTGTCATTTCTTTATTACCCATTATAATTTCTTTCATCTCTGCTTGTAAGTGAACCATATTTCTTTTGCTAGAATTTTTCTTTTTATGTAAAGTAACTTTTATCTTCTACTAGATTAAAGGTACTAAATAAATATATGCTGTTATTCTATTTCATTGACAGTATTCTGGGCCAAAGCTGGTGAAAGCAGGCTTTGCAGTAATTTTGCAGGTTTGAGTTGAGGCAGTAATAACAACAATCTGCACTGTGCTCATAAATTTAAAATTCTCTGCTGTTGGTACTTAAGTCCATAATTATGATCTGTGCTATTGTTATAACCTCTTTTTCGTTTTGTCAGAGATGCATACCATTTGGAACCAGTTTGCTTACCTCTGTGTGTTTCCAGGGAAACAGTTGCAGTTTCTGCATCATTACTGATCTGACTCTGACATCGCACTCTCTGCAGTTGTGCACATAGGTAGAGCATGTGCTTGTGATTTTTATTTTTTTTGTTAAGGGAGAACAAGAATGATAAGTAGTTGGAAGTGGAGATAGACACAGCAAGTGTTGGTAAGTAGAGGAGTCAGGCATAGCATAGGCGAAGAGTACAATCCAGTCTCAGTCTGCCATGTGTGAGGATGTCATGTAATTTTAAAGAAATTTAAATTAATTATTTCTGATATTTAAAATCCACCAAAATTGTCTCATAATTGGGCATCCAGGTACCAGCAGTTACATCTGGTGATGTTTCTCATTTGTGTGATTTTTATCTTTATGCTTCTCATTTATGCATAATAAGAAAATGAAAACACAGAGCCATATGTAAACTAAACCTTTACCAACAGTCCTAGCAGTCTTATTGCTAATGGAATAATGGTGTTAATTTTGTTCATTGATAAGGCCGCACTTGGTCACTGTATCTCCTACCTTCCCTGTGTGATGTTGTTACGCGTTCCAGTTACACAATCTTGATCATGTCCAACTTCAGCTGAATTTCCTTCAGCACAGGAGCTGAGAAAACTGAAGCTATCCTTTATACCAATGCCTACATGTTTCAAGTCTTGACTTGATCACTCTTGTTACTGTGTAAGCTAAGTTTGGTAATGTGAACCGTGATATGTTGTTCATCCTCTGTTCCCGCATCCATTCTATGATTGTCATTGGGCCAGTAACATTTAGCTCCATCCCTTCCTCGTACTGCCTGCTACAAAAATCAAAAACCACACTTTTATCACCTGAAGGCTTGGCTTCCCAAACCAGCCTCAGCAAGTTATGATTCATTTTGACTGTCACTGCTTACAACCTCAGTTATATTTCCATTACTCCACTGTCAATGTACTGTTTCCCCATAACCTTGTCAGGTTACTTTAAAATCTTTCCACAACCATATCCACCCTCTTTGGTGACATCACTATGTCCCCACATGAACCCTGTGCTTTTCCAAAACCAAATCACATCTTGTTTTCTCTTCTAGCGTTGCAGTCTTTTCTTTCAGCTATTATACCTCTTTCCTTCAGACTGCCAGTCTCTCTGTCCTACCAGCTGAACCCCCATTTTGCTTTCAGGTCATCTAAAAATCCTTCCCTCTGATTTCAACCACTTATCAGCATTATTTCTGTTCAGCAGTCATTTTTTTTGTGCACTTTACAAAGAAATGTCAGTATTTGGGGTGAAATTTGGAAATGTTAGTTGGTAAATGTTGGTAAAAATCCTTCTTGCTTTGGGGAAAGAGACTGGACAGCATGACATGAGATTATGTGAAATAATGTGAACAGAATAATTTATTTGTGTAGAATTTCTGTTGCCCTACAGCTGTGGATGACGTGTTCCACCAGGTCTGTAAAGATTATTGTTTAGATTTAACTCATTTTCTGACAACATATTGCAGTTTGCTTGCTAATTGGATTATCATGGTTTGTAAATCACAGTGGACTTTATTCTTATGAGATTTCATAATATTATAGTAGGTTTTCTGACTGCAGTAAAAGTTCCCCTTTCTGCTAAAGATTATATTTTGCTCCCTGTAGAAACATTGAATATGTTTTGCAGTAGGAAGAAATAAGTATCAAGACTTGCAAAGCTACATAAAATACCAGCAGTTTTGGACTATTCTTCTCCACCCTTCACAACATGTCATATCATCTCCCTTTTACTTATTGAGCAATAATCTGATCATATAAACTTTTTCTCAGCACTTTGGTTGGCTTTATGGACTGTTGGTGGCATTGATTGAAAATTGATTGCCTTGATAATATTGGAATGGACAATGAACTAAATAACACATTTGTTGGTGATATTTTGGATGAATCTGCACATTTCTGTCATTACTCCTTTTTTTTGTATAATGTACACATGCTGGAACACAGGACCTGAAATGCTGTGCAGCTTATTTGAATAAGCAATGTTGGAATGCATTAAGCTTTGAGAACCATGTAAAGATTGCTGTCTCCCCTCCAGTAGCTTGATGTGTGACAATAGCGAGTTGTTCAAATCATAAAGTATTTTGTGAGCCATGGGTTACTTGGATCCTATGCTGGATAAGTAGCTTTCATTCACTCCACAGAGGCTATTGGGTCATTGAAGTTGGACACACCATTTAATGTTATTTTTCAGGTTATTGCATAAAAACTTTCTGTAAGAGAGTATTTTGAACATGTAGGTGTGCACAAGTCATTGTAAGATTCTCTTTATCTTGTGTATCGTCTTGGAAGTTTGTATTATGTAGGTGGCAATCCTCCACTAGTATACTCAGTTGGCCTAGAGGTACTAAATTTAATTTGCAACAATGGTTTCTGCGTAAGTATGCTGTTTGATTATTCCTTTGCACACTAACGTAACATCTGAGGACACAAATTACATAGAAGTAAAAACAATTTATATCACAAATAACATACTTAATGTTGAAAGAAATGATATAGTGTAATAACCAATGAAAAATGTATTTTTCGTGTTTGTCATTGTGTATTGTAGCTTTTCTAGCTATGACTGTGGTCAGAGGTGTATAGACTGTCAGAGTAAAAGTAGCTTATTCTAAATTATACAATTGGCTTTTAAGATCAAAACCCTTATTTCTTTCTTTCCATTTGCCTAGAGAAAGCATTGCTTCCTTGCTTCCACTTTTGTGTTTTGTAAAAATATTTGGCAAGCTAAGGTTTAAAACCTTGTCTGTTAGTCTGATCATTTTCCTTTTCAATAATGTGGGATATGTTCAGCAGAATTGTTTTTTTTAAAACAAAAATATAAAATGGAGAAATGTGGGATTGAAGGTATCTGTGTGCATAATCTGTCATCAGATGCTAGTTATTATGGCATTCTGTTAACATTAGCTCTGTTTATGTTGAAGAAAGTATTTTGTTTTGTTGACTTATCTGCTTTCATTTTAAGTTATAAACAATTTTGCATCACAGTAGTGGAAAGCAAATCTTGTAAATGTATCATCAAATATAGTAGGAGGTAATAATTTTACAGTCTATGAATACTTAAGAGCTTTCTTACTAAAACTGAAGTTGTTTCACACTGACAATCTTGAGAATGTAACTTGGATTTGAAAACCAAATCAACTCTTAACTAACGTGAGGACTGATTCTTTGGGTATTGTGACAATTCAATTAATTTTAGTATGGGACCTGTTTTTCACTTTGGAGTTGGGCTGCCACATTGGAGTGAAGTCAAACCTCTTGACACAGTTAATATGGTTAGAATGCCTCCTCAAACACCTTTTGCCATTTCTTCATCATTGCTGGATCAGTATCCTAAAATTTCTTATCTATTATAAGCAGAGCTTCAGAAGTTTAAGGAAGAGGAGGAGCTTAGGCAATTAGAGATGAGCAATAAATACTATGCCTGTGCCCAACGAACGAAAATTAATGTTTTTTCAATTAGTTTTCATGAGTTTACTTTAGAATTGGACTTTTTTTTGTAATATTCCCAAACCTGAGGCCAATACTGGTTCAAAGATTCCTAATTTCTCCCCGCTAATTTTTTAAATTGTACTTCCAGTAAAGAGAAAATATAGATTTAAAAGGTTAGTGTAATTTCTAATTGTAATAACCATTTGTAGCATTTCAGTTTTATTCATAAGAAAGTAAAGGATGGTCCTGTTCGAAATCTGGCAGCCCCTGCTGAGAGCTGGTATCTTCAACAGTATTTGTCTCATTGTACTCTTTGGTCTGTAGCCATTTATGATGTAAAATTGACCTTGCTTGCTGTTCCTGAGGAACTGTGGAGGACTCAAAACCTTCATTAGAGTACAGAACCATGAAGGATTATACAAAGGAACACAAGAATAGAATGAGACTGCTTTGTCATATGTAGCAATTCCAGCTGCATACTAAGGAAGTCCAAATTAATCTCACTAATTGCCATCTTCTCAAAGTCCTATATATTCTGCTTTAAATGCTTATTCACCTTTTCCCTCAAAGGTACTTCAGCCACTGCCTGTGGTATACTTTCTGTGTTCCACTTTATGAGGACTGATTTCTTAATGTCCTTGCTGCCTTAGTGAAAATCATCGGATGATGACATCATGTCAGGGTGAATTTAGTCTTTCTTTGCTTTCATGATTTAAGACTATCTAGTATTTTAAAATTTTGATCTAACTTAATTTCAGATCTGTTTTGGATAATAGACCCAATAACTCAAAATTGTAACTATCGTTCACTATCTCTACTATCAATCAGGTTAATCCTTTTCCTTATAACTATGATGTCCTTTACAATAGGCACCTCATAGTTGCACATGATATTCTTAACTGTAGTCAAACCAATGGTTTTTGCAACTTTACTATTCCTTGTATTGATCTGCCCTCTCAGCATAATAGAAAATAACTACTATGCAACCTCCTGATAGTTCTTAGTTACCGGAATATGTATGCCCTGCTGAGGAAGAAACTTAACCTCTTGTATGCTTTTGTATCCTCTTGATAGGTTAACTACATGGTCAGCACCTACCAAAATAAAATTGTGTTTCTTCTTATTAATGTTGCACAATTGTACTGCTCTCGGTGGATGGAAAACCTATTAGGAGATAATGAAACAATCTGCATTCTTCCTCTCCCAGTACTTTTGGAGTTGCAAACCAAACTTTTTGATTTTTATATGCATTACTGATTCAGCTCATCTGTTCTGACACGTTTCACTTGTTTATGTGGGTTGAAATGACAGCTTTGGACTTCCAAAAAATTGGACAGAAGTGGTATGAATATGTGGACAAAAGTAAG
>JARFYF010000060.1:23777767-23787929 GCA_030265395.1 Rhina ancylostomus | reverse complement strand
ATCTAAATGTTAAATGTAAGGTTGTATTTCAAATGTATCTGTCACCTGTGTTTAACCCTAGCTGGTTCCTGGAAACATGGTAGCTAATTGGAGGCAATGCTTACAGTATGGAAGCATTATACACCTTTATAATATTGGTTGTGGGCTGAGGAAACAGTGATTCCTCCCGACTCATCAAGTTAACTTTTTTTCCTTGTTTGCATGGGTAACCTTATCTCCATCCATAATTTTCCCCTTATTATCTCCTTCAAAGCTTTGATCTGCTAGCTCTTCCAGAACTTGGTGACCCCCTCCATTACCACCCCACCATCCCTTTCCCCTGTGCTACCACTAGTTAAGTTGAAGGCTGTCTAGGTACAGGATTTCATGAGCTTGGTTTCTTGCTGAAAAACTGCTGAACCAGTTTTCTCTTCTTGCACTTGTTCTCCCTCAACCCCTCACTTGCAAAACTTATCAATTTTGTTTCCCAACCGAAAAATACAGTATTATTTAATTGTCAGTTATATGTACCTGTCCTTTCCCAATTCTTGTAGAATGAGATTTAGGAAGGAGTTATGCCACCCCCAGCACTTTCAGATAGTAGCATTGTAGTGTTGAATGTCAGCATCAGTGCAATATGGCAATGTGATTATCAGAGCTAAGCTGTTTTGAGATTCTTCTATAAGTTGCTTTGCTGAGTTTAGTGTAACTCCAGCAAAGTGTGTTATTTTTTTCTGACAATTCAGTGAAAGGTTAGAGTTCTTGGAGAGTTTTTCTTACTGTTTTATAGATGCTGAACTTGCTCTGTTTCATGCAAGAGATCTCTCCTAGAAGCATAGTTAGCTTTTTTCCTGAAACAACCTACCATTTCTTAAGGGTCTGCATAAGTTGAATCCTTAATCCATGTTGCTGTTATGCAGCCATGCACAAACCCACGGGCATAACTGAATTAGAGTTTTCTGATTTTTAAAACCAGACCAGATTTTAAAGTCTTTTAAAGTCGTTGCAACATTCAGCCACTTGCCTATCTTGTTTTTTTGGTGATCCTTTTTATTTGATTATAGGAAGAAACTGAGAGGCAATGTTAGTGCACCTTGGAGATCAAGGCTTATTCTTGCTTGAAGTTGTTTGTAATCTGGGTTTCCTTTGGTTTTAAATAAATGTAAAATTTGTAAATGAGTACAATTTTACAGCTAACCTGATTACAATCAGAATCAAATTTTGAGAGATTTCGAAGAGCTCCAGAACACCTGAGATAGAGGATATCTATTATCAAGAATGTTGTGTAGTACATTCATTCTTTTACTTTTTTTCACTTTGCACTTGTTCAGGCATATAGATTGTTCTTTCACACTCCTAACTTGTGCTATGTGGGTGATGGGGAGTCAGTAGATGAGTCACATCATAGAATTTACAGTCGGTGATGTCTTTTAATGGTCGAAATACATAAGTGGCTTGTCCAGTTAAATGTCTGGTCATTGATGCTTACATTGTTGATATGGGGGGGGGGTAGGAAATCCTAGTGATATGCCACTGCATATCAAAGCTGGGTGGTTAGACTTCTTGTTGTTTGAGATGGTCTTTGCCTTTACTTGAATGGTGCCAATGTTGCATGCTACTTACCAGCCCATGCTTGAGTGTTGTCCTTGTGTTATTGCATGCTGACATAATCGGTACATTATCTGAGGAGTTGTGAATGGAGCTGAAGATTGGGACAGGGTTATGAATGCACACAATTTCTGACCTAATGATTAAGTTAATTGAGATGAACCAGCTGAAGGTGGTTGGGTCTAGCATTGTGGTCCGTAACATAAGGCTTGTGGGTCATATCTGCTTCCAGGATGCTTGGTCCACCTTGATATGAAGAGCAGCAAGATGCCCATGCTCTTCACTCCTCTATCTATGTTGCATGCAGTTACTTCTGATATTAAATACAGTAAAATTATTTTTGAAGGAATTAACATAAAAAGATTGAAAAATATAAACCAGTTAAATAAAGTTAGGTTAATCAAATTCCATAATTTAAATGCATCTAAATTAACCCAATTCCAAAAAAAGTGTGTTACTTGTAAATTACTTCAAATTTGCCTAAATCTTGTGAAGCTGTTTCTCTTCTGGGAAATGGTCCAGCCTGGTCAGGGAACAGCATCCACATTTTCAATTTTAATTTTTGGGAATCTTTGAGAACATGGTGGTCTGCCACTAGATTCCATAAACAATCTGTGGCAGTGTATCAGAATGGTGGTGAAGAGAAACTGTTAGGATGTTTAAAACCTTCAGGTTCGTGAGACGTGACCACAGATTTGGATTGTTTGTGCAACCCTATCCGAAACAAAACATTATTGGTCTGGACTGGTGTTCTGAGGAACCCCTTTAGTGATGATACAGTAGTATTTCCTTCAAGTCCCCCACTGTAACCATACTGGGTTGATCGTTGAATAAAACTGGACTAGCCACACAAATACTGCAGCTATAAGAGCAGGTCATTGCCTGTGTTTCCTGTAGAGTGACTCCCAAACAGCTGCGCAGCAGAGGACTCTCTGATCTATGGGCTGCTCCAGGGGTTACACACTGAGACAGACATCAGATGCTGCTGGAAGATCATCAACTTGGTGAAAGACGCTCTTTGGTCTGCCAGAAACTTGTACGTCTTCCAGCACAGCGAGATGTCCGTAAGGGAATGCTGCCAACTGACACATTTCGGACTGGTGGAGTACATGTTGAGGGATGCACTGAAGCTTGGTGCAACCAACACAAAGGCTATATGGGAAAGGATCACAGTCTAGGGTCCTTCTGCTACTGGATGTGGAGTTGCTGAATCGGGTGGGGAAGCCCCTCAAACATTGTAAGGATATATCACCCCAGGGGGCCACAAGTGGCAATGGTTTCATCATTTTTAAAAAAAGTTAACACTCATGAATGTATGAACCAAATGACAATAAGAATGCTTTTGCACTGTGTTTTTCTTTTTGTGTGCATGTATATTTTACTATGAATAAAGTTTATTTTTGAAATATAAAAAAAACCAAAGCCTTTTCACCACCTATAAGGCACAAGATAGTAGTGTGATTGAATACTGTCCATTTGCCTGGGTGAGTGCAGCCCTGACATTAGATTCAGATTAGTTTATTGTTAATATACATCAGGGTGCAAAGAAATTCCTTGCTCGTGTGAAGCTCACAGAGTAAATAGTATACATGGTAATAATACAAAATAAATACAGCGATAAGCATAGAACAACAGAATAGTGTAAAGATAGAAGTGCAATCTGATGTAGTGCAGGAAGAAATGCTAAAATGACAATAACAGAATAACCGATGGAGGTAGAATTAAGAGACCAAGATGTGGCATTATGATTGGTAAGGGCAATGTGAAAAAGGTGATTGGTTTACAAGTCTGATAGCAGTGGGAAAGAAGCTGGTCTAGAGTCTGGTCATCTGGGCTTTCAAGTTCCTGTATCTTCTTGCAGAAATTTGAAGTAGCCAGCAGAAATGGTTGGGGCAGATAAAATAACAACAATTAAAAGACGTTTGGACAGATACATGGATAGGAAAGGTTTAGAGGGATATGGTCCAAATGCAGGCAAATGGGACCAGCTAAGATGGGCATCTTGGTTGGCATGGACTAGCTGGGCTGAAGGGCCTGTTTCCGTGCTGTATTACTCTAAGTGAGAAGAGTAATAACCAGGGTGGCAGGCATCCTTGACAAATCTATTAACCTTCTTGAAGCAATGCACCATGAAGGTGGATTGGATGGAAGGAAGTGATGAGCCTGTGTTTACCACTCTCCTCGGGTCCAGTGCAGGTTCTGTAGATCCAGGGCAGAGCAGTTGCCATGCCAGACTGAGATGCAACCTGTCAGGCTACTTTCTATGGCACATCTGTAGAAGTTCGAGAGAATCCATGTGGAACTTGATATTGATATTCAAGAACTTGATATTGACACCACCTGATAGGTACCCCCTTCACAATGCGTATCATTGTTAAAGTGCACAGCAATTACTCGCCTAGGCAACCCTGATAGCACTTCACAAATCCACACCCTTAATTGCTAAGAAGAACAATGGCTTAGGCCAATGGGAATATCACCACCTGCATGTTTTTATTCATGTTGTACATCATCCTGATTTGGGAAGAAACATTGCCGTTCCTTTATTGTTGTTGGGTTTATCAACAACACTCTGGGAGTACTGTTTCCAGAAGAACTGCTGCTCTTCAAGAAGGTAGTTCTTCATTTCCATCCAGAGAGCAGTTGGAGTTAGGCAATGAATGTTGGCCTTGTCAGTGACTCCTAGGTTACAGAAAATGAAAGAAAGAAAATGACCTGGGCTGAGTTGTTGACTAACAACATCTATCATCTTTTCTGACTCTCATCAATTTCAGTTTTATTAGGACTGTCTTTACCTTGCCTTGTCTCATTAAGATGTTTTGTTTATATTTTAATGAAGGCTATAAAGTTGAGTTCTCCAGCTAAAGCTCAAACTGTGCATCGGTAAATGGGTCATGATAACCTTGTGAATGGCACCTTCCCTTACGTAACTGATGATTAGCGAGTATACTGTTGGGTTGGCAATTGACCAGCTTGGATTGGTTCTACATTTTATGTACAAAACAATAATTAGATAATTGCTGACATTGTTAGGTAGGTCCTAATGTTATGGTTGTATTGAAATAGACTGGTTAGACATGCATATCATCCCGGAATGCAGGATTTTAACATTATGTTGGGGATTTGTCAAGATCCATAGACTTTTCTACATCTTTAGCTTTGCATTCGCTTGTTTCTTGAATCACATGGGGTGAAAAGAATTGGTTGGATATTGCCTTCCTGAGGTATTGCGGAAAAAGCAACTATGGATCGTCCAATTAATGCTTTTGATTAAGTTGTTTGCAAAAGTTTCAGTCGTGTTTTTTGCATTTGTGTAGTGCTCCACCATCATTGGAGCATTCATTCACTCTGCTTATCTTTCCTCAGTGATTTATGATGGAAGGTAGAAAGGCTGCAGAGTTTTTATTTAATCTGTTGGTTGTGGGGATAGCTTAGCTTTGACCATAAACTGTTGCTTTGCTGTTTAGCTTGTATGCATTTCTGTGTTGTAACTTCACCAGATTGGCATTTCATTTTCAGGTATCTTTGATTCCAAATGGGTGCCTTGCTTTCCATTTTTGTTCTTTTTGTTCCAATGTGGTATTGTAGAAACATCAATTCCCCGCTTCACTTCACTTTATTGTTGCACTCCAGTAGCAGTCAAAGAGCAAATCAGTTGGTATCTTTCTTGCTCTGAACTTTAGCCATTTTATGAAGATCCCAAGTGCTTTCCTCACTGTTGCCTTCATTGCCCTTATTCCATGAGCCACTTTCTTTAAATGTTTTACATTGCTAGTTTGGTGGATCAGCATAGTGAAATGGTGGGACCCCTAAAAATTATTTTTCTGTTTCTGTATGCTTTACAAATTTAACATTATAAGTTAGAAACTTTGGATTACTTTAATGTAGTGCAAACATATTACTAAGTAGTTGAAATTTACTATTGGTAGATTGGTTTCGATAATTTATTTGTTTGGTTCAATAACTTGCAGATTCAAAATATCTGTTGCCATATCGAAAAATAGTGGTGGTGTTGATGATGAGGATTTTGATGTTGATCGTCTTGAGTTATAGAACCATATTGACACATTGGGCAGAACAATGACAAATGAAATTTAATCTCGGCATTTTGGGAGGTCTAATAAGGGGAGAACAAACACAAAATCGAGAGCATTGAGTAACAGAGGGACCTTGGTATACAAGTCCGTAGATCCCTAAAGGTGGGAACGCAGGTAGACAAAGTGGTGAAGGCATACAAGATGCTGGCCTTCGTTAGCTGAGGCATAGAATACAGAACATGGAGGTCATGGTACAATTTTATATAACTTTGGTTTGGTCACAGATGGAGAATTGTATGCAGTTCTGGTTGCCACATTGACTGACTAAGGAAGGCGCAGAGGAGATTTGCCAGGGTGTTGCCTGGGATGGAATGTTTCTGTTACAAAGAGAGACTAGATAGGTGGGTTAGTTCTCTTTGGAGTTAAGAAGGCTGAAGGGGGACCTGATAGAAATATACAAAATTATGAAGGGCACGGACAGGGTGAATAGAGAGAAACTTTAAAATTGGAGCGCATAGGTTTAAGGAACTCCCACATTATTTAAAACACATCTGGACAAAAACTTGAATCACCAGGGCATAGAAGACTATGAACCAAATGCTGGTAAATGGGATAAATATAGATGGGTACTTGATGGTCGATATGGACATGGTAGGTCAAAGGGTCTTTTTCTGTGCTGTATGACTCTATTACTCCATACTAATCAACTAATATGATCTGCAACATGTTGTACTCAATTGTTGTGATTTTCAAAGTAAGATCTTAACTTTTGGTTCCAGTAAAGAATTTGTGAATTTATCTTGTTAGTTCCAATGATAAGCAATTACACTAATACGTTTTATGCTGAAGTGGTTGCATAAAAATGTTTAAGTACAGGGAGACAGAATACATCACACTGGTGTGTGATAAAGTACCAAAACACAGGGCTTTTTGTGTAGGTCTTTGGATGGATTCTGAGCATGGGTCTTTGAATTGTAAAAAAGAGAACAATACTCTTCACATTTTTATTTAGCCTCCTAGGTGTATTACAGTTGATGAATTATATTTAACTATATTCTTTTGTCTGTTTCTTGGCTATGATAACTTAGGAAATATGTTGTTTGGAATACCAGAGAACATTCTTCTCCCTTCTGAATAGTGTGATAGAACCGTAAAACTAAATTGCAGCCTGGTTTATCATCTCACTCAAATGTGTACATTACATTTACAGCTGTTTCCTAACAGAAGTTATAAAGATATTGTAGTGAGTACTCTATATATTTAATTGCTGGCTTGATAGTAAAACAAAATGTATTGCATGCCACTAAGTCACAAAAAAGTAATATGCCACAATTTTATAATGAACAGAAGGCTTGTAATGCATTTCAGCAGATAATTGATTTGGCAGGAATCTGAATATGTATTGTTTGTTTTGGCAAAATCAGATTGCTGGATTTCTTAGAAATCACATGTTAGTAATTTGAAAATTTTTCATTGATTACAATTACTATTAAATACTGACTACTCCAGATAAAAGACTGTTGAATGAAAGTTACAGTTATTTGAGGTAGACAAATGATGCAGCATGGTGATAAACTATCTATTACAGTTATTTTATAAAGATAAAATTAGGGCATAACCTGTTAAGTTGTTCCATGCAATTGGGAATCATCTGTCAGTTACATCACGGCATTGTTCCAAATCCTAGTCATTTGTTCCATAAAAATGCCCTCTTATATTGTCTTTGATTGTTTGACAGTCATCTTAATTTTGTGTACTCTCCATGCAACAGTTGTTGTGAGCATTGTCTGGGAAATTATTCAGGACTGTGCTTGTAATTAACCACAACTGGAGCAAAAAGGTTTTAGTAATGCTGCTGCCTCCTCATCAATTCAGTTTACAAGGAATCTTTCTGAATAGGTCTCAGCCCATGGTAGGTCTCCCTTGATTTATTTACTTACTGACTTTGTGGCTTCCCATTCCTCCTCTCTGGAAGCAACAAAGAAAGATCTTTTCCACTGATGACTTTTTTTTCGGCCAACGTCCCAATTGTTCACTGAATGACACTCTATACACTGCCCCTTACAGCCTGCCAGTCCCAAATTAGGCCTCATATCTCCAATTGCTGGTGCTCTTTCCTCCATGCGTTGGATAACAAACCGTGATTGGACTGATATAATGAAGGAATGCACAAAGGAAAGGACATAAAGGCCTTTCAATAGCATAGCATACCTTGAGCCTCTGGTACTGCCGAGTTTTGTTTCTGTGAGCCTATATGTTTTGTTGTGTGTCCCTCAATGTAACCCATCCCTAAAATTATTTTGGTAAATCTTTTTTGTATGCATTCCAAAGCTTTCACAACCTTCCTCAATGATGTGCCCATGGGACTGAGTTACTGAACTATATAGAATTAATGTAGTGTTGAATTTGTACTTTATAAATAAAGAGACAAAGTTAAGGATCCCAGAGGCTCTATTGCTAGCTTTGTTAGCCAGTTCTGTCAGCTTCAAAGGTTTCTCCACCTGCCCACACTTGCTTAGGTCAGATGCAGAGGGCTGACAGAGTTGGACCTTCATACCCAGGTGGTGTCCAGAAAGGCTTCTGTAGTGTGAGTCCTGGGTGGTGTAACTGCTGAGGCCCTGTCCCATATGTTATATCTACAAGCCTTTCTAAGGAGATATAATTGTCTATGATATTTAGACATTTACTAAAGTTGCCTTAAAATTGTTAATAGCACATTAAACCACTGAGATATAACTAAATGTAATACAATACATATATATCTTTCCTTGGAATTTCCAGCCTAAGAATCTCCCTTCAGATGAATGGCAGGTCTGACAAAGATTAGAGCAAATGGAAACACAGATAGATAGCTTTAAGATTTTATTTTGAAATTGGTTGGGAGGTAGGAAGCAAAGATGTGTAGTCATGTTGGTGGGATCTGAGAAGTAGTGTACTCAGGGACCTGTTCTTTAACATTTTATTGATAAGGATAGTGAATTTTATAAGTAATTGGAGTGGCAATTAGGAAGAGCCAGTTACAACCAAATATTGACAAATCAATTAAGTGGGGAAAAATAGTTCATTATGGGGAAATACAAAAGCATTAGGGAGATTGTGGATGAGGAGAAGGGAAAATCAGCTTCCATTATATAGAATATTATTCAGAACCATTCTGTATCTGTTTCGAGAACTGCATGGTAAGGATATATTGACCTTTTGAGGGAGTGCAAAGTAATTTTTGTCAAAATTAACAACAGCTTAAATGACTATGAGGACAAGATGCAGAAACTTGCTGTTTGAGCATAGAAGATTGAGGGATGATCTAAGAAAGGTTGAAATTCTTGAAAAAGGTTGATTGATTTAGTTAAATACCTTCGATGGAATCAAGAGTAGACTTAAAGCAGTTAATCTTAGACTTGGCTACGCAGTTCAAGAAGAAAAAACAGGAAGCACTTCTTCAAAGGATATTCTGAATCTGGAAAACTCTTCCCCAAAAGTAAAGTAATTGAAACTTTCAAGACTGAATTAAATTTTTGTTAAAGGTACCAAGGGCAATTAAAGTTGAAATGTATATTAGCCATATTCTAATAGAATGGAAGAACAGGTTTGAGGAAGTGGTTTCTGAATTACTCTTCCATGTAGAGTTTTCTCTTTATTCTGTGATTATAATGAATGTATCTAATATGTCAAATGAGTTTTTTGTTTTGTAGTAGAATATTATAATTGTCTTCCATTTTCCAGGTATCATTGCTTTTAAATACCATATTTTATTCTATTGGTGCTTTGGGATTTTTAACCAATTCGTCACAGAAGGATTTTGGAAAGAGTTAAGATATTGAAAGGGACTGAGAGAGTGCATGCCAAGAAGCTGTTTGCTTAAGCTTCCAGAGCTGGGGTTGATCATTTAGGACTGAGTTATGGAGACATTTCTTTATGCAGTGGGTTGTAAATCTGCAATTTATGTCAGATTTGTGGGTGTACAATGTGGGTGATGAAATATATTCAAGGCTGAGAGTAAAAGATTTTTGGACACTAAGGGGATTGGGGATAAGGTGATCTGACTCTAGTGGACTTGTATCACAGAATCCGTAATGATCTTATTCTGATGTGGAGCATGCTCCAATGAACTCCTGCTTTTTTCATGTGTTCTCATAAACCTGTTCTATGTTAAAACATGAATAAGAGCAAAGATGCAAATAAACCCATTTGCTAGGATAAACTATCAATAAATACTTTGCACCAATTGTGTTGGATTGTTCTTACTACATGGTACTCAGCCATGAGCGTAAAGATAAAATCAGGAGAAATTCAAGTAACTAGATCTTTTTTGATAGGAAGCATTATAGGGGTAGACTTTTGCTCTCTCTCATAATTTCATTAGAATGGAGAAGAGTAGTTGGAAGTATTAAACCTGTCAACCAACCTCTTGTATTAGGTAATGTGCCAAGTTCCTTATTTTGTTGACTGACTAATGTAAGTAAGTTTATACTTATTACTTCATTGTTTCAATAAATCAATTTAACATGTATACATAAACCTGTGGAGCCACTTAGTGC
>JARFYF010000060.1:23741677-23763010 GCA_030265395.1 Rhina ancylostomus | reverse complement strand
CTGGTTTACAAGATCACAAGGCAAAGGAGCAGAAGTAGGCTATTTGGCCCATCGAGCCTGCTCCATGAGCTAAACTATTCCTATCTAGCCCCAATTTCCGGCCTTTTCCCCATATCCCTTGATACAATTGACTTAATTGTTAGATAACTATCAATCTCCTCAAACACCCCCAGTGATTGGGCCTCCACAGCTGTATGTGGCAAAGAATTCCATAAATCCATGACCCTCTGGCTAAAGAAATTTCTCCTCATTCTGTTCTAAACGGGTACCCTCTAATTCTAAGATTGTGTGCCATCTAATCCTGGATTCACCCACCAAGGGAAACAGCTTAGCCACATCTACTCTGTCCAGTCCTTTCAACATTCAGAATGTTTCTATGAGGTCCCCTCTCATTCTTCTGTACTCCAATGAGTACAGTCCAAGAGCTGACAAACACTCATTGTATGTAAGCTCTTTCGTTCCAGGAATCATCCTCATAAATCTTCTCTGAACCTTCTCCAACATCAGTACATCCAAGTTGCCCAGTTTTGTCCTGCTCACAAAAAGCAGGACAAATCCAATTTGGTAATTACTGCCCAATTAGTCAATCAGTAGCAAAATGAAGGAAGCTGTTGTAAACAATGCTATCAAGGAGCATGTTCACTAATTACCTACTAATGGTGCTCAGTTTGGGCTCATTTTGACTACTTTGAAGCCTACAGCCAGGTCCAATTTTAGACATGAGGTGGGAATGACTCCATTTGGTATCAAATCAGCATTTTATTGAGTGAGATATTAAGGTTCTCTGGTAAAACTGAAGTCTGTGGTGTAGTCATACCTTGCACAAAGGAAGTTGGTAATGGTCGTGCAAGGTCAATCAGTCCAACACTGGAATATCATTGCAAAAGTTCCTTACAGCAGTGTCTAAGGCTCAGCCATCTTTATCTGCCTCATCAATAACCTTACATCTTTAGATCAGAAGGTGGGCTGGGGGGATGTTTGCAGATGACTATACAATGTTCAATTCAAACTGCAACTCATTAGCAAAAGAAGCAGTCTGTTCCTGCATGTAGCAATACCCAGACACAATATTTCTGGCATGGAATGATAATAGCAAGTAACAATCATGCCACAAAAATGCTAGATAATGGCCATCTTCACCAAGATATAGTCTGACAATCAAGCCTCGACATTGGATGGCATTATCATTGCTAAATATCCCTCCATCAATATCCATGGGTCACCATCATCCAGAAACTTGACTGGTCCAGCCAAAAAAATACCATGGCTATCAGATCAGGTTGGAAGCTGGATATAATAATGAGTTATTCTCCACCTCTTACTGCAAGGTCTTTCTGCAATCTGTGAGGCACAAGTCAGGAGTGTGATGGAATACTGTCCACTTTGCTGCATGAGTGCAATGCCAACAACTCTTAAGAAGCTTGACACCATTGAAGGCAAAGCGGCCCACTTAATTGGTACTCCATCAAGCATCCTAAACATTCATATACTCCACCACCAGTGGACAGTGGTTGCAGTCTTGCTTCTAAAATCACCCCACAATCCCATGACCTCTGCCACCAAGAGGACAAGAACAGTAGGTGCATGGAACATCATTACCTGCAGGTTCCCTTCCAAGTTGCCCACCAGCCTGACTGGGAAGTAACTCTTACTGGGATTCAGTCCTGGAACTCTCTTCACGCTAGGAAGGTTGCAGCAGTTTAAGAAATTGACCCACCACCACTTACACAAGGGCAATTAGGGATGGACAACAAATGTTAGCCTTGACAGTGAAGCCCAGGTCCCAGAAATGAATAAAAACAATTAGATTTGTATTATCTTATGTATATGTTCTACAGTTTGCACTCTATAAATTATTCAAAATACTAGCTAAAAATTGTGATTATTTTTCCTTCTGAAAGAATTTTTCAACTGGATTGGCTACTCAGATTATTTTGTCTACTTTCTGGTTCTTGGAGCATATTGAACAATGAAACTGCAGCCAATCTTTGATTTGGTTTTGCGACATGACCGAAGTGCGACATTTGATACATCTTCACTGGAAGAACTTTATCGTAGGTTTTACTGTACCCTAAATTCATTTCCTAGCAGGATAAGGGAAGGATAGAGATGCCTGTAGAATTAACAGCTGTTGAGCTGATTGCATTGTTCATTGGAATTGCATCAAAAATAAAACACCATTACCTGTTAGCCAATTGGGTGAAAAACAAAAAAAAAGTATCCTTTTCTTTAAATTAAATTTTTTAAATTTTATTTACAGCGTGGTAACAGGCCCTTCTGGCCCAACGAGTCTGCACCGCCCATTTTTAAACCCATATTAACCTACCTGTACGTCTTTGGAACGTGGGAGGAAACCCACACAGACACAGGAGAACGTACAAACTCCTTACAGACAGTGGCGGGAAATGAACCCAGGTCGCTGGTGCTGTAATAGTGTCATGCTAACCACTACACTACTGTGCCGCCCTGCCATAACAGTTTCAAATCCCACTTCAGACATGTTGTTTAGAACTGATGACTTCATTTGTGATTGTTTGTGAGCTAGGCATTTCAGGAATATTAAGGCTGTGCTTGTGACTGGTTTAGTTTGTTGATTTGCATCACACACAGTTAGATCTCAGTTTTGCAACTTTGAATCCAGTTAGTCATAACCCTTGAGGAAAACAACAAAAGTGTGAAAAATCAGTGGCGTGACCTGCCTGCTGTATTGTAAGCCTGTGCAGCTTTATACTGACCTGACATAAATATTGAAGTGATTATAGCTATATATTCACCATCTACATTGTAATTCTGCACTGCATGTCGTATGGTTGGTTTAGGCTTCATCTAATTTTAAGTTACTGTAAAGGCATTCTCTTTCATAGCCATCTCCACCACCTCCTTCCTTCCACCACCTCCTTCCTTCCCCCACTCCTCTTCCCACCTTCCTCTCAATTCCCTTGGTTGTACTTGTCCGTGGAATTGAACTTGTGGAGTAATTTTACAGGAATTCCACATAAATATGACAAGATTTACAAACGGGTTTTTCTTTAACTCTAGCTTCATATTATTTGCTATTATTCATCTGTTTTAAATGTTCCAGTACAAAAGATAAAAGCAATTGTTCCACAACAGTCTCTAAGTGACTATTGGCTCAATGGTGTTATTAACACGGTGTTGATTGCTCAAAGCCTACCACTTGAGTTAAAGGTTACATTGTGTAGTTCTGCTTTCTCTCCTGTCTCTAGGCAACCTGGTCTTCCTTGGCAAGTATCCTGCAGATATTTCTTTTGGATGGTTTGAAATTTTAATGCTACTTGAACATTGGCCTGAATTTTATTTTTCATATGTAAACCAATGCTTTCTTTGATATCTACTTCTGTATGTAAAACAAGAATCAAAAGTACAGGGGTACCTTTTACAATAAATGTACATTAACTGGATAATTTTCACTGAGAAATGAAGCTGGTTAGCCTTGTCTTTTATTTTTTGTGTGTGGGCGACCTACTTCTGTTAAGCAGCAGAAATTATTTAATGTGTTTCAGCAGCCCGTGTTACATAACCAAGTGCATGCATGGTAGTAATTGCTGGTCTAAGTTAATGGAAATAGTGTTATTGCCTTCTAAAGCTCTGCAAATGGGCCAAACTTAGGTTTCTGTTTTCCATTATATTTAGTTTAAATAGACAATATTTCAAAAATTGCCAGAAAATAAAGTATGCCTCTCATAACTTTGCATAATTTACCACTTTTCATATATTTTTCTTAAACATAGTGGTTCCTCTACTGATAAATTCAATCATCAAAATCAAGAATATTTTCTATTTTATTTTTGTTTCATTGTGATTTTCTGTCACCATCACTTGTCTTCAGTTTTGAATTATAAGCTATATTTATAATTTTTAAAGTGCAAAATTGATAATGGCATCAACATGTAGAATTAATTTTTATTTATCCATTTCGAGAATGTGGGCATTGCTAACAAGGTCAGTATTTATTGTGCATTCTTAAAGTGGTGGTGAGTTGCCTTCTTAAACTGTAGCAGCTCACCAGGTAAAATATACTCCTACTGTGCAGTTGGCTAGGGAGTTGCAATATTTTGGTCTAGGGAGAGTGAACAAAAGGAAATAAATTTATAAGTCAGGAAGGTGTGTGACAGGGAAGGATACTTGCAGATAGTGGACTACTCCATGTTTTCTGTTTGGTCCTTTTAGGTGGTAGAGTTTGTGAGTTTGGAAGGTGCTATTGAAGATCACATGTATTTTCTGCACATTGCAGATGCCACATTCTGCACTCACTGTGCACTGCTGTTGGAAGGAGTGAATGTTTAGGGGGTTGGATGTGGTGCCAATCAAGCAGACTACCTTGTACTGGATGGTCTTGAATTTCTCAAGTAGTTTTGAGCTGCTTGAGTGATATTGGAGCTGCAGTCAGGCAAGTGGAGAGTATTCCATCACATTGCTGTGCCTTGAAGATGGTGGAAAGAGTTTGAGGAGGTGAGTCACTTGCAGCATCATACCCTGCTCTGACCTGCTTTTGTCGCATTTATATTACTGGTCCAGTTAAAGTTCTGGTCATTGGTGAACCCCAGGATGTTGATGGTGGGGGACTCAGCAATAGTGATACTGTTAAATGCAAATGGTGATTAGATTCTGTCTTATTGAAGGTGGTTATTGCCAGGCACATGTGAGGCTTGCATGTTTATTTGCCACCTAATTATCCGTAATGTCTTAATACTGTCCAGATCTTGTGCAGCAAGTATGGTCTGCATCATTTTCAGAGGAGTTGTGAATTGCAATTATTTGCAAATGTCTTGGTCTATTTGAAAAGAATTACTGAAAAACTGAGGTTGTGAAGTTGACCTTTTTTACTATAGATAGATTTCAGATAGGATTGTGGGGAGCCAAATCCCCTGAATCAGAGAATGTCAGGTGGTTTAGGTATCTTTTTTTATAATGGATGATTAAAGATGCATATCTTGTTTTTGAAGTACATCCATACATTATGAAAACAGTTATTGGTTAAAAAAAATTCCAAACGTAGGATTAGCAAAAGACAAAGTGTACATTCCACACAATTCTTTACACATTGATATGTTTTGTTATTAAAATAATCCAATGTGACCAAAAAACAGGGACATTGCTTACACATTTAATTATGTACTCTTTGGAATTTGATCTGACTCAGGAATAATGATCAGTGAAGTTAGTAATGGCATTCTCACTTGGAAGAGAGCATCAAGTAGCATGTGCATATTGCTTCTAAGGAATATGTGCTTCTGGAGATACGGAGAATTGAGTGCAGACACTTGACTATATGAGTATCCAGTGTTTGGCAAATGTTTTCATTTGTGTTCAATGTTGATACCTGAGAAGCAGCACTAGTGTAGTAGTGCTGCTGATTGTTGACCTAAGGAAGCAGGGTGAACACAACCGGTCCTTGTTGACGGAGCTGCTGTAGAGATGGTTGACAGCTTCCAGGTCCTAGGCATCCATCATGTCACCACCAACCTCTCCTGGTCCCTCCATATTGACACAGTGATCAAAAAAGCACATCAGTGTATGTACTTGGGCATCTGAGAAGATTCAGCTTGACCATGAGTATTCTCCTGAACTTCTGCAGGTGCACTATAGAAAATATCCTGGTGGGTTGCATCTCAGCCTGATATGGCAACTGCTCTGCTCTGGACCATTGGAGCCTGTAGAGAGTGATAAACACTGCCCAGTCAATTACAGGCTCATCATTTTCTTCCATCCAGTCCATCTTCACTGTGCATTGCATCAGGAAGGTTAATAGTATCGACAAGGATGCCTGCCACCCTGGCTGTTCCCTTTTCCTCTCTTCTACCTTCTAAGAAAAGATACATGAGCTTGAAAGCACAGACGTCCACAGTCAAGCACAGCTTCTTCCCCACTGCTATCAGACTTCTGAAGCCATCATCTTTCACGTCCCCTCCCTGGTGGTGCTGCCATGTTCTTGAACCCTTATTTCTACCTCTCTTGTTATTGTCACTTTAGCACTTCTTTTTGCACTACTGTACTTTGCATCATACCATTTTGTGTTTGTTACTGTATTTATTGTTGTATTTATTACGACCATATATACTGTTTACTCTGTGAGCTTTACACGGACAAGGAAATTCATTGCCAATATGACAATAAACTAATTTGAATCTGATCCTGGATTGGGTATTGTCATATGCCTGGATTAATGAAATCAATGAGGGAGCTGTCTATAGAAAAAATAATCAATGCTTATTTATTCAATACATCTGATTTGTCCTCTGATCACATTTTTCATAAGGTACTCATTAATCATTAATCAATATTTTTGTGTCCGCCATGCATAATTCACAACCTGTTTGTAGGCACTGCAGTGTCTCAGAATTCTGGAAAGGTGTACTGTCAGTAAAGAGTACTGACCCTATGAAATACAGACTTCTATTTTGTATCTTCAAATTTGTGGCATTTTGGGGAAAAAATTAGCTGATCAATGAGTTTTATACAAATTTATGACAAAATAAAATGCATTTAATCGGAAATCAAATTTTCATACNNNNTGTCATCTATTGCTATGAGAATGCTTATTATATGGTGTAGCTCTCATCAGACTCTTAGCTCAATTTCCGAAGGGTAGATATCCAGAGATGGATATCTTAGTATGTTGGCATTTTCTCTTTTGCTGTTCATATAGAATTTTATTATTAAATGTCGAACGTATGACCTCTGGCCCTGAGATTAAATTCTGGCTGGTGATTCACATTTATATGTGCATGTAGAAAAGTTTTTGTTTCTCCTTAAAAATTAAAAGAATGTTTTTTTGATTGGTGAAACCGAACAGACAATTATTTATAATTTGTTGTTTCAATTGGTAACACCCAAATCTAAAGAGTTTACTCTGGAACTTTATTTACTTCTATTATCTGCTGTCTGTCTAATTTAATAAAAGAGTAAATTACCAGTTCTCCATATTCCTTCAAGTTTTTTTTCCTTCATTGCTCATTTGGTCTTTATTATATGACTCTGTTTTAATTTCCTTCTCTTCTCCTATTGATCTTCTTTAAAGGCACTCTTCAGGCACTTGACGCTTGGGTGAGATATTGATGTGTAAACCGCAATAAAAGTTAACTTTGTCATCTGGTGTTCACAGATTCACATTTTCTATTTGTGGGTGAAAGAGTTTAAGAGTCACAAGAAAATGTAGAATAGGAAAGGAGGAAAGTTTGTATATTTTGCTAAACTTGGAAGCTTTTCAAAATGAAAATGGTGATGAATTAAGAGGGGAAGGATAGTGAAAAAGAAAATGCAGGGTGACAAGTATAAAGTGTTGCGAATGGAATTGAACAGCTTAATTTGGTGTTAAGATTAATGTCAAAATAATTAAATTTCTTGGCATTTAAATTGCTTTGTTCATGTTTTAGTATCATATTTTGTGAACAGAAAAAAATGTGATTCCAGGTAAACTCATTTAAACAAACCATTAAGGTTTGATATTTGCATATTGCTGCTCCATAAGAAAATTATAATACCTTATGCAACTTTTTTTAGCTGAGAGAAGGTGCAAAATCAGTATTCTTCATTATTATGTGACTATTTGATAGGCATGTACTTTTGTACTGGACTAGGATGCTTTTTCCTTCAAAACCAAAGTGGCATTCTTTTCACACTTCAGTAAAACTCCAATAATCTGATACCTAGTATTTGGAAATCCAGATGGCTTAGTATCTGGTTGACCAGGTCCCCATTCCAATGTGCTCTTTTAATTTGCTGGTGCCTCGTTCTACACTCACCTTCAACTCACTGGGCACTGTTCCACAGTTTTAAGCTCTCCAGAACCCCATTGCCATGCTCACTTAAAAAATGTGGTGGTTCACTGGAAAATTATCATTCTACTGTGCAACTTTTTTTAAGAAAAAAGGTGAATTAAATGTTTTGGTGTATTTAGTGGAGTAAGATCTTACAGTCCAGAAAGTTTGCCAAATCTGCACCCCTAAAGACCTGGCTATCGGAATTTATAATTTAGTTCACTTAGCAGCTGATTTGAACTGATGTGAGGGAAATCAATTAGTTAAAATATTATGGTAAATTTCAGCGATTTAAGTAATCGATGCCATATTCTCTCCTGATAAGAGAGTTAAAAGAATTCAGAATCTATCCCTCACATCCCAAGATAGACCATAGCTCTGACTAGTCCAATAACTTAAACTCAGAAATAATTTGCTGTCAACCTAAATGGAGAAAGCATTTAGTTGTGCTCAACTGAAGTTGAACAATAAGCTGAGAACCTGCAGAAGGTAACATTTGATATCTGAAGAAGCCAAGTACTGTAAAGGTATCTTTTGACCTCCAAGCTAGTTTAACAAGTTCTGGAATATAGTTAAAGCAGTTTTGATTTATGGAACAAAACCAGCTTCTACACTTTCTTTTGCGTTTCTCGGATTACTTGGTCTTCTTTTGCATTGAAGTGCCTCTTGCCTAAATACACATTAAATGCTTCTTTGTTTTCTTTATAAACCTTTGTTCTTTGCAGAACATCATAATATGCTAATTAGTTTCCACAAGGTTCAAATCATGTCATGGGGTGGGGGGCAAGAATAGGAAAATTTTTCTCATACTCATTTTCAGTGCATCACAACAAAAAAGTTACATAATTCTGTTGAATGAACCATCTAACTAAGATACTTAAATTTATTTGAAAAGCTACTGTTTCTTCTGACTGACTACAATCATAAGAGCTAATTTTTGGTCACCATTTGGTTCTTAACTGTAACTTTATCCAGATTTTTTTATTGTTTCTCTTTAGAAAAGATATTGAAAAACATGCACTATATACTCTGCATTTTCTAACACGAGGACAACAAAAGATCAGGGAAATATTTTACACTTCCAAGTGCTTGGTTCAGAAGTGGTATAGATCGATCCCCTTGGCCAAAACATGCTTTGTAGATGGAATGAAGAAGCTAAAAAACCCAGTAAGGTTTCAAGATTAAACTGAATCTTATCTGAGAAGAAAAGTAAGTGACAAAACTGAGGAGGTGGGATATTTACCTGTATATCCCACCTTGTTATCCCAACTGTAAGCATCAGTGGGTTACAATGCAGGAATTGCTCATTCGTTTAACTGCAGGGGAAATGAATATTACCCTTGCGTGTATTTCTCAGTGGTAGCTTCAGACAACAGTGATAGAGAACCAGTTCTTGAGTAGGGAAATTTTGCATGTATGGAAAAGAGATTGTCAAATCAAAACTTCAATGGATCATTTATCTTCAGTGAAGTTTACCCCACACAAAGTAGCTGGATTAAATTACAATTATGAAATCACAGAATGATCACAGTTTGGAAGGAGACTATTCAGCCCTCAAGTCCAATCCCTCACCCTTTTCATAGCCCATAAATTCCTTCCTTTGTGATACTGAAACAAGCTCCCTTATGAAAACTGCAGATGAATCAGCAGATATGTGTATGTCAATTATTGGCCCAGGCTTTGTATGAATAATGGTGAAGGTGATGGTTTACTCCTGTCTTCTGGAGGGCAATTAAGGATGGATGATAAAGTGCCATTGATGCTCACATTGGAAAATATAAGTTTAAAATAAACTACATATATGCATAACGTTCTAATCACATTACTGCTGCACGCTCAGCAGCCTCAGTGAGTCAGGGCATTACTGTAATATAACTTTAATACTGTATACAAATGAGCTATTTGCATTTTGTGATCAATTCATTATTTCATACATTTCATATGGCACATATTTAAAAAAAACATGCTAGACAATAGAATATCTAGTCCAGTTTGTTTTAGTGAGAACGCCAGCAGAAATATGGAGCAGTGAGACCTTGGAGAAATTTGAAAACATGGCTTGAGACTTTTTAAAGTCAATGTACTGCATTGTCTAACTGAAGGCCAGTGTAGGTCAGCAAGCTTATGGATGATGTGTGATTGAGACTTGGTACAATTTAGGACAAGGGAAACAAACTTCTTGGATGATAAGTTTCTGGAAAGCAGAATGTGGGAAGCTCTCTGAGAATCTGTTGGAGAAGGCTAATCTCTTGGTGACAAAAATGTGGATGAGTCTTTCAGCATAAATAAACTGAAGCAGATGATACTATGAGATGGAAATAGGTGGCCAGTGATGCCATTATTATGTAGTCTGAACCTCAGCTTGTCTGTGGGTTAACTATAATACCCAGGCTGTAAGCGGTCTTGTTCAGTTTCAAGTAGTTGGGAGGAAGCAATGAAATGGAAGAAACTCTGGGGAGCAGAGTTTTCGACTCTGAACTAGAGTGCTTTGTTCTTCCCAATATTTAGTTGGAATACCTGCTTATCTATTACTGTATGGTGGACAAGCAATTGATAGAGTTGTGATGTGAAAAGGATGATGGCGAGGAAGATCTGAACGATGATGCTGCAGAAGTTAGCGGTACAATCATTTAGCTTTAATGTAAGAAAAATACCAGTTATTCATTAATGCCCTAAATTTCTACTATTACAGCACATATAAAGACTTGCGTCTGCAACACAGCTTTTCCACATACAGTACACATTATTACTGATTTTCTTTAAATATAAGGTACAGGTTGAACTCTGACCTGACATTCTGTAGTCTGTCAACTTCTGTGGTCTGGCATATTTTGAAGGGTAGTTCAAATCCAAACTAATTAACTAATTTTAAATAAGATCTAAAATTAACTAAGATCTATACTAACCTGTAGCTGATTAATCTGCCAGTGCAACTTTTATGATCTTAGCTGATAGCGTTTCTGACTTAGGGAAACTTTGGGTTATGCAGAGTTCTCGGAACCCTGTTGTGATGCAGTAAGGATGTACTTAAAAAGAATAGTTCTCCTGCTCAAAGGAAGATGATTGGGGGGAGGGGTTCATTTCTGTGCTCTGGATTTTCTGTGGTCCAGCATCAGTCAAGTCCCAAGGGTGCTGGACTAGAGAGTTTCAATCTATAGTAAGCTACTTCTCCAAGAAACCAGGTTTTTGCCATGATTTATTTGCAAGTTGTGTGATTGCTGGTGTATTGTAAAACATTTTGGAATTTAGCAGTGTCTCTATAAAGTACATTGTACTTGAGCAGTATTGATTTGATGCCTATTAATATGTCCACATTGTTGTTTAACTAAGGCTGTATGATGACATGTATTTATATTTTAGTATATGTGAAGTTATAATCAACAAAGCTAATGATGTTCAGATGCATCCTGACATTTGATGAAGATCACATTTTTACGATAGCTTCAGTGCCACTGTGAAACAGCACAATTTTATACGAATGTTAAAGTTGTGCTAAATCCAATCTGATGGAACAAAGCAGAATGAGACTCTTGAACATTGGGCTCAGTTTGGATTGAAATCACATTGTTGACATTTCGGGTCAAAACCTTGCATCAGGACTGGTGCAGGGTTTTGATCTGAGGCTTGATAATTCCTCCTCCCGCACAGATGCTACTTGACCCAGTGAGTTCTTCCAGCAGATTGTTTGTTGCTCCAGATTCCAGCATCTGCAGTCTGTTATGTCTCCAATCTATTTTCATGTACGTGAAAATCTAATTATATTTAATTTTTTGTTAATAATGTTCTTAGTAGCAGAAATAAAAAAAATTAAGGTACCTTGAGTGTGAAGCTGGTATATGTGTATGTTTCTTAATGAATACTTTGCAACTCTTTCCAAATGAGCAAGATAATGCTGCTTTGTAATGAAGTGTGTGAAATATTAGATGGGGGTAACCATAGAAAGAGGAAGAATTGCATGCTTTAGCAATTTTGAAAGTGGACAAATATGTAGGCCAAAATGAATATATCCCAATCTGTTAAAAGAAGCAAGGGAGGAAATTGTGGAAGGTCTGACGACAATTCGTCAGTCTTCAGTTGGAGGTCCACTAACATTATACCCTTTTGTTTGAAAAGAGAGGATGAGATAAACCAAGTAATTACATGACAGTTGCTTTAATTTTGGCAAAATTATTGGAATGTATTCTAAAGGACAGTGTAAACCTTAATTTAGAAAGATGCACATACAAATAGGAACAGTCAGCATGGATTTGAAAGAAAAAAAATCATGTCTGATTAATGTAATTTAATATTTTGAGGAGACAGAGGCCAGTGCTTCAGATGTGGTTTTCATGGATTTTAGTAAGGCTTTTGACAAGGTCTTCTGTGGCAGGCTAGTGGGGAAAGTAAAGTAAAAGTCCAAGTGATCCAAAGGAGCATGGCAAATTGGATCCAAAATTGGCTCAGTGATGGGAAGCGAAGGGAAATGGTTGACTGGTGTTTATGACTTGAAGACCATTACCAATATGCTTCCATAGTGTTCAATATTTGGTCCCTTGCTTTGCATAATGTATATTAATTATTTAGACTTAAAAGTAGGGGCAGGATAAAGAAAATTGCAGGTGATATAAAAATTGACCCTGTGATTAACATAGAGAAGAGTTTAGATTGTAAGAAAATAAAGATGCTCTCGTCAGTTGGCAAAAAAAAAATAGCAAGTGCAGTTTAACCCAGAGAAGTGTAAAATCCTGTATTTGGGGAGGTGTAGCACAGTGAGGGAATATACAATAAATGAGAGGATCTTAAGAGGTAGACAGATCCAGAAAGGAAGCTGGAAAAGTCAGCATGATGCTTAGTCATGCACAATGCTTTCCTTTCAGTTGAGGCATAAAATATAAGAACAAGGTATTATGTTAGAACTACTTCCGACTCTGTAACTGTGATGCTAGATAGTCCACAGATTGAATACAGTGTACAGTTCTGCTCACCACATGATAAGCAAGGTTTATATCATTGGAGAGGTCACAGAAGAGAATTACAAGGATGTTGCCAGGACTGGAAATTGTAATCATGAGAAAAGATTGGAGCTAGAGTTGTTTTCTTTAGAACAGAAGAGGTTAAGGGGAGGCATAGTTTATATGAAATTAAATAGGAAGGCTTGATAATTCTTAGTGCATATAGTTTAAAGTAATTGGTAGAAAGATTAGAGGGTAGAAGAGGAACAACATTTTCACCCAGATGTCAGGAACTTCTTGGCTGAAGCATAAGCCAAAAACACTCATCACGTTCTTGAATGTGTACTGGAAGAGCTATAACTTGTAGGGCTGTAAGAGCTAGTGTTAAAAGGTGGGTTTAAACTGGATAGGTCTTTATTGATCCACACAGGCACAATAGGCTCAGTGGCCTTCTATAGTTTCATGAGATAACTGGAACTATTTCTAGTTTTGGGTTTTATTAAAATTTGTAATCCAGGGTGTGGAGCTGAAGTCAAAAGTACAAGATATCACAAAGGTAGAAAGGGGTAAATTAAGAAGTGGTGCTTAGCCAATATTTAGTTTATAAGGTTTGAATGATACAGGGAGAGAATGAGGCAAAGTGTTACACGATTTGGAGATCTTCAAAGAATGAAAGTGTTGGAATTTGAACAATAAACCTTGATTTCCTTAGTAAGGATGCAGGAAACAAGAAATATTTTTAGGGAGATGTATTTGCAGCTTGGGAAGATGAAGAGGAGCTGTAAATACAACAATATTGTTAAAAGCCAAAAATAAAACTCTTGCAACAGAAATAGTTCCATGTGGTGAGATCTGAAATGCTTGCTAATCAAAAGATAAATTGTGGCTTGGAAAAGCTTCAGGAGATGTCACAGCAACAGTGTAGACTTGGATGAATGTTTAGTATAAAGGGGAAGTAAGAGTTTTTGGAGAAAGCTTTTAGTAGTGGATCTGTGATACCAGAGGAAATGATGAGACCAATTAATGAGGATGGAACCAGTCAAACTAGTTTTTGGCCAACATTCTGCACAGCAAACTGTGTTTAAAATCTGATTGAAGAAGATTTGTCAATTTAGGGGTTTGCTGCAGTTGAGCTGCCCAAGTGCATGGCTAGAAGGTGGACATCATGCATGGGCAGAAAAAAGCAGACAATTAGTGTGCCCAAGAAGTAAAGTTTTAATTGCTGTTATATCTGAGACACATGAATGAAGTGAAAAATTGAAGGAATCTATTTTCCTGTTGCATTTACAAATATGGTAAAGATCAAAATGGTCTCATCAGGATGAAATGGGCAGAAATTGAAATGCAAAAGGGTGAGAGTACAGTTCTGGGAAAATTTTGATGAAGCAAAATATAGAAGAGAATGATCTATTTCATTAAATATGGAATGATTTTAGAGGAATCTAGATAACCAAGCTTTGTGGAAGATATAGTGGAAATTTATTTTCCAGTCCATGGCCCTAGATCTTGTCTAAAATAAAATATTGAACATACTCTTGACAATAATATGTGGTTCATGCTAATTTTCAAAGCAGAGATTCAGAGATGCTTAACATAAAATCATCATTCATATGGACATGTTTAAAATAATGGTGATGCAGATTAGTTCAAGGTGTTCAGTTAGTTTTGACTAAGTAGGAAGATAGTTTCCCTACATAAAGACAGTATAATTCAATATATTTTGTGAGAAAATGCCTTGAGATATTTCTGAGAATGTACAAGATGTTACTTGATGCAAGACGTTTTTGTTTTATTCAAGAACGAGTATCAATTGTGTGGCTTCTTTGAATACCTGTCTGATTAGAGAACTAGCTAAAAGTAATGTAATTCATCATGGGCATAATCTGGTAATGGAAGCCTCAGCTATTATTATTATAATTCCTTTGGTAACACTTTTCTCAGTTGAAATGTTATGGACTCAGACCTTGCATAAGCATTTCACCACAAAATCAGAAGTTGTGAGTCATTGTTATATTGAGTTCTGCATTGTCAGAAGTGCTGCCATCCAGATGTGACTTTATATTGATTTCTTGCTTTGGTGGAGGTAGTAAAAGGTCATGTTTGACTAATTTGATTGTACTGGATTAATTCACCTCTTGGTTTACAGCTCTTTCTGTTTGAGTAGAATATGCAAATTGGCTGCCACATTTTTCCCATTACTCAGCAACAGCACAATGTAATTAATTGTACATGAAATAGTTTGTATGGAACATTAAAGAAATGTGATATGTTTTTTTTAAATAGATGTTCTTTCTTTTCCAAGTAAGCTTAAACTTTTTCTAGGCTATAAATAGGTCTCAGCCAGACTTTCTGAAATAATTACATTTATATAGCCAGTGTAAATGACCACAGATTAAATATCTTTTTTTAAGTATTCTCCTGATGCACACCAATTAAGCAGTAGTGAAATACCCAGACTTGGATAGTTGATAGTACTGCTTTCTTACTAGGTTGAGTGACTTAGAATAGGCTGGATATCTTTTTTTCCAGTGGTCCCTCCTCTGATATCTTCCTATTGTAACATGGATTGAAAACTCAGGAAATGAAGATTTGGAGATTTGTACCTATGTTCTCTATGTTATTTAAATAACAGCAGTTTGTTGGGGATTTAATAAACTGCATCATCATCTAAATGCATTTTAAACCACATTTGCATAATAATGATGAGAAGAAAGAGAAACTTTGAATTTATAAAGCACTTTAATATTCTCGGGTATCTCAGAGAACCTCAAAGACAATGAAGTACTTTTGAGCAATGGTTTATTGTTTAGATGAACAACTGGGATTAGCATACAGATAATAGGAGGATGTTCAGAAAATCATAAGATAATCAAGCAGAATAACAGTCCATCAGTAAGGGAAAAAGAGTAGGTTGAAATGTGCCTCTGACAATAAATATTCTCAAAGTGTGGACAACTTTTACAAATCATAAGATTTGGCCCATCACATTGATACTGATAAGCATAGGTAAATGAATATTCCCAGTTTTTGATTCATAGCCCTGCAAATTATGGATCTTAAAAAGTACCTCGATGAGAACTTCACATGTATGAGGGTTTTTGCCTCTATCACTCTTTGCAGGGCAGTGAGTTCCAAATCCCCTCCATTCATTTCATAAAATAATTTTTTCTCAACCATTCTCAAATCTTCTTACCAATTAACTTATAGTTAACATCTCTAACTACTAATTCTGTGAGAAAGGAAACTTATCTGTAATGTTTATTGTCAAGGGGTCTCATCTCTTTATGCAGTTCAATTAAATTGCCCCTCAGTGTTCAGAAGAAAACAATCTCATCCTGGAATGTCTCTTATAACTTGCTTCAGCATCCCCATTTTTATACTATTCCATGATTTGGATAACCCATCATTCTCAGTGAAGTGTTGTTCTAAATAGAATATATCTTAGCTAAAATAGTCACCTTTAGAGCACCACCTACTGGATGTTATAAAGAAATCCACAAAAGAAAATAATAAATAAATTAGGCTGATAATTTGTAAAGGACAGTTTGATTTTAGGACTAGCTATGCATCTAAGTCATATTTAATTGCAATTGCATAAGAGGATTCACTTCTGTCTTAAATCTAATCCCTAGGCTTTTAGTAATAGGATTTATGGATAGACACCATACTTCATTCATTTAGTGAAATTGAACTTAAAAGACTATGATGATTGGGATCCTAAATGCTTACAGATCATTGTGAAATCTTGGTCCCTTCTCAGTCTTGATCCACAGAGTTTGTAACTGCACATGTTCAGATCAATTTAATTAATATGATTTTTAAATTGGTGTTCTCTGTTGAAGAGTCACATCGGGTTTCTGTTAGATATGATTATCAAATCATGAGATATGAGAGTACTATGAATGGCTAATTTTATGTTTGGCTGAATTGTGATGTAGTGCCTATCTATAGAGTTTAGTGTATTTGCTGGATGTTTTAACTTTTCCTCAATTTCACCCATGGCAATTTGAGCTTACTCGGTAGCAAAAGCTATCTGATGGGTAACTCTTGATGTTTTTTGAGCTCTGTGTCAGTTGTCAATGAGAATTAGGGAGACAAATGTTTGAGAGGACTGTCAAGAACAGGTGTTGATGCATGTGTATTTTTCAGTCACTAAAAGCTTTGAGGACAATTATAAATCAAACCTGGCTAAGATAACTTAATTTAACTTAGAACCATCCCCTTCCTTATCTCTGTGACCCAGTTATATATTTTTAATTTTTGTCTGAGATTGGGCTATGATATAGTACAGACAATGTAAGAAATTATTGAACTTTCTCAAAATTCAGGGACACTACAAACTGTGGTTAATATTTTTACCAGTTTGTTGGAAAAATAATACAAAAGTAAATTAATGTGTCCACCACTATTGAGAAGAATCACTCTTGATCTTTTGGAACAGGTAATATGAATAATTGTACTTTGAGGCTTTCATACACTTAAGGATTGTCCTGCGTGACTGTCTTTTTTCTGGTCTGCAGCAATATTTATGTAAAGTTCAAGTGACAGTCTGTGAAGAGTCCTTTAATAAACCAGATGCACTTTGTTTCTGTTCCTCGTGACTTGTGTGCATAAGTCTGTACACACTGCAGTGAACTTCATTTGAGGTTAAGTATACGTGCACACTGAGTGCACGTATTTAACAGAACCAGCAAGTATCTAGGTCGGCATCTATCTCTCAATTAAATTTGAAATTTGAAGAAAGATTGTATAAATTTGGGTTGTTTTCTTTGTATCAGAGCAGGGTCAGGGGATATTTAATTGCATAAAATTGTAGGGGGCTTGAATTGGGGCTTTTTCCTTGTCAGGGAGCTTAAAAAGCAAGTCTATAAAGTTAAGGTAATTGGTAAAAGTATAAGAGGGGAGATGAAGAAAAACATTCCACCCAGGGTATGGTAGTCTGGAACTCACTGCTTCAAAGAGAAGCAGAGGCAGAAATAAAAACTAAAAATTCTGGAAATACTCAACAGGTCAGGCCACATTTGTGGAAGAGGTAGATTTAATGTTTCAGGTTGAAAACCCTCTGTCAGAACACCAGAGACACACACACTTCATCATATTTTAAGACAGTATTTTGATGTGTATTTGCCAACTTTCATCTGCAGAGTGATGTACCTAGTACTGAAAGGTGGGATTAGACGACATGACACTTCTTTTTACTGGCATGGACTGGGCAGGCCAAGTGGTCTTCTTTTCTGTTGTAAATTTTCTTTCATTTTCTTATTATACCAGCTTGTGTGCAATTGGATGCCATGTCTGCCTTTATTAACAGCAGGGATCACATTTTTTAAAAAAAAGTAATGAATTGATTACAGATTGATTAGGGATATCCCAGGAATATGAGAATTGCTATAGAAGTATATTTAAAAAAAACTTTCTACATTGGAAGGGAAATTTAACTGAAGTAATGGTTGGCTTTCACCTTGTTTCAATAGCATCATTTTGGTTAATTTATTTTTATTTGTCTCTTTACAAGCATTTCCATCATTGGCTAGCATTGCACTGAAATCACTTGTCCCATTATTGCAGCTGCCCTCTCAATGAACCTTGACAACTTTCGAAATGGCTGATTGTGCCAATGCTTGTGGAAGTGAAGTAGAACTTCTGGCATCTATTCAGAAAAATTGGCCATGTTGTCAATTTGAGTTGGATCAAAAATAATAATGCAACAATCTGTTATAGTTTAGAAGTGATACCAATTGATTATTGCTTTCCCCAAAGTCAGGCTGGAAATATTCAATTGTTGTCAGTTTTCTAAAACAATTGTAATATCTAGGATTAGCTCTCATTAACACATCATTTGTGCCTGAAAAATTGGTTAATCTTACTTGAATCATGAGTCAAGAAATATAGTTAACAGTTTGTCCCTCTAAACTCCATGCTGTCCCTGGAAAAAGTTTTCTCTGCTAGTTAACTGTGATTCCAGATAATAGTTGTGAGAAATAAGAGGGATGAATTAAGAAATGAATGAAGGAAACTTATTAACATGACTATAGAGCATTAACTGAAATGTGTTGTTAATAAGCCAAGATCACAAGGCTGTAAAGAATAATTGAAGTGCAAATACTGGTTTACAATACCTAAATTCATAGCTGATTTTTTTTTTGAAGGATGCCACCCTATAAGTAGTTGTACATCCTTTAAATTAGGAAGGTTAAGTCGGTGACATTTGGTAAGAAAGCTTGATTTAGTTAGCTACGCAGATTTTTAACAAAATCCATCTACATGAAGGAGGAGAATGACGCTGAAGATAGCTGGGAACTTTTGTAGCTGGTACTAAATTGTACCAGGGATAGTAGTGGGAATTGTCTGGCTAGAGGCATTGCCTGATACAGAAGCACGTGATTATATTACAAAGTTTCTGATAACTACTTAGTCAACAGAGTGTTCATAGGTCAGCATTTTACTGCTATGGAGTGGTGACTCTTATCTATTTATGTGGCTCTTTGCGAATACTGCCTTAATAATGCTGATACTATACATAAAATCTTAAAACATAAAAGAGTCAGGGCAGAGAATAGCAAAAGAGTCTAAGAGGAAATGATATTGTATTTAAATTCTGATTTTTTTTTTAATCTCACATACCATGTGTAATTCTCTTAATTCAAATATTAAAGTGCATGCAGAAGCAGTGGTATATTGTATGAATTCCGAATTGGTATCTTTGGAATGGTTGTGTTGTGTAATTCCCATGCAATTTCTGAGAAATGGCATCACAGCAGACAAATTATGTTATTCATATCTGTCCCTGTTCGCTTGGAGCAGGTATTTTAAATCAAAGATAAGATTGTTGTATATACATGGTGGATTTGCTGAAGTTAGATCATACTTGGCCTTGTTTGGACATGATTTCAGCTAAATGATCAGTGATGTTAGATACTGTTTTGAACTAATATAGCTGAGCATTTTCAGAAATAGTTTCACCACCTTTTTAAAAAAAATCGTTAATGCAGTGCACTGTTGCACATTGTTCACAACTTGTATATCAGTGTTTATTAAAAGGAACCAAGCATGCTGAAAGTCAAACAACAGGAAATACTGCTATACATTGCAAGTTCCTGTTGTTCAACATGAAGCATTATTACTGTTTTGACAATGGAAGCAGCATGTAGGGGTCAGTTAACACTCATTATTACTGATTTGAGAAAAATATGAAATTACTAAACATGGCTGGTCACCTACTTATTTTTAGTTACCTTTTTCTATGGCACAATCACATAGCTCCCCTTGATATTTTCCTTTGGCCTATTCATACTTACTTTTGCAAGTCTCACATGAACCACTGCAAGCATTCAAATAAGTCAGTTGTTTGATCATTTATTTTATCCAAGTATGAAGTATTTTTAGTGAATCTTTGCAAACATTGCTAATTTGGCACTCAACACACTTAGACAATCATGCTTCAAGAGTACCAATTTTGAAGTTTGGATCTAGATTTCTAAATATTTGTGTGCATGAATTCCAAGTTAATTTCGGGTGTGTTGTACAAAGATTGAGTTATTTAAGCTCAGCAGTACAATCATAAGTAGTCTTCAGAGTTTATGTAATGTTAACAAAAACAAAAAAAAATTGTTGGAAATACTTGGCTTGTTGGACAGGATCTGTGGACAGACATACCAGTTCAGGTCTCTGACCTTCATCAAAATGGTTGCAAAGATGCAGTATGTTCTGAAACAAGATGATTTAACTGAAATGTTAACTGTTTCATTCTCCACAGATACTACCTGATGCTGACCTTTTCTAGCATTTTCTATTTTATTTCAGAGAGCTACCATCCCAGTATTTTGTTTTTGTATTTATGTGATTAAACTCTTCTGAATTTTTTTTAGGTTTTTATAGCTTTCTAACAATAGAATTTTTGATCAGTGCTTATAACAAAATTCCATAAAGTACCAAAGCGAGCATTCAAATAGAGTTCCAAACTTTCATATATTTGATGCTAATTTAATTCTTCACAATTGGAAATAATTTAAAGTTAATTAGCAAATATTCACAAAAGTCTAGATTGAGTTGATTAGTTCATGTTTTAGTTTCAAAAATGGCATTGCATTCTATACATTCTTTGTAATGAATACCAGTATTCCTGTTTTTAATTTGTGCCTATGTGTCCTAAAGCAAACAATTTCATTACTTGAATAGCAGAAGCATTTTACCAATAGTTGTGTTGGTATTGTCAGCAGAGTTAATTTTGTACTTGCATAATAAAAGAGAAGCATGACTGCAAAGTTGATGATAAAAATGTGACCCCTTATAAATTAAGAAAATTAAGTGAAGTACTAAGATTTATAATGTGGTATACTATCAACAGAAAGTAAGGAACAAACAAGTTAAACAAAATGATCATTGTTAACCACAAACAGGAGTTTTAAAAGCTTGTTTCATAACTATGTTGGAGATTGTGAAATATGAATCAGACTGTGACACTGTGTTTAATCTTACTTTCAAGAGAAGATACAGCAAGGACGATTAGTGCTAACAGGGTTTACATTGGACCATTTTCCATTTCCCAGGAGCTACTTGAAAGTGGGCATCAGTGATGAGGTTCAACACTGCCTCCACAGCACCAATAGAGTTTTTGGCCA
>JARFYF010000060.1:23637504-23652343 GCA_030265395.1 Rhina ancylostomus | reverse complement strand
ATTTGAATTCCCCAGTTCTTTACATCTTCTGGTACAACAAGGCAAGGAAATGCACAATAAATCCTCCCATTTTTTGTGTATTTCCTTTCTTTGTTGCACCCCCCCCCCCCAATGCATTACCTCACGCTTCTCTGGATTAACTTCCTTTTACCACTTTTCTTCCAGCTGACCAAACTGTACCTTCCTGTAGTGTAAAGTATTCCCCCCCCACTGTCAAAAACAAGGGCTATTTTCTGTCATCTACATTCCAAGTCTAAATCATTGATATATATCACAACAAGCAAAGGACTGATTACTGAGCCCTATGAAACTCCATGAGTAACTACTCCCAGTCACAATCGACTAATTTAAATTATAAATACGTACTTGTATTGAATGCACATTATTCTGTAGGGTATTAATTCAACATTCAGTAAATTAGTCTAAATATATATACCATTGTTCTTAATCTACCAAGGCAATGTTTCCATTCTTTGTGATAGCACCCTTATTATGTCATATTCTCCATAGTCTAGCTTTGGGAGCAATAGTCTGTACGAGTCACTGGCTATATTTGACATTGGTTAGCACTGGCATTAATACAGTAATTGTAGAATTAGTTATTGTGGTGTTGCGTAGCTCTTAATTGTATTTGAAAGCAGACTTTGCCTTCCTGGTCACCGTGATTTATTTTGATCTGATTTAGTTAATTTTGACATCCTGTCCGATCTGTTGTTTCCTTTTAGTATTACAGAAACATTCTTGTTCTTCTTTGAACTTTTCCCTCAAACAACTTTTAAATTATGAAATAACAATGACTTTATATGTCAAATTGAATAATGTTAGTAAAGGAATTCAAAATATTGGTAGAAGTACTTAAAAAAGGTACTAACTGGTTGTTGGAGAAGACTTTGATACACAAAATGGAGTACACTGGGTTTAATAATTTATATCTATATTTAGATATTGTTACAATCCCTGTGACATTTTGTATAATGTCTCTCGCTATTATAACCGTTAGAATTTTCTTTGCTAAAATGCCATATAGAATTCTGATATCAATAACAAAATCATTAGTATTGGCATAGAAGTACTGAGTGTTCTACTGAGTCATACTGAACAAAAAGGTTCTGGATTTCTGCAAGTCCTAAAATTTGCCAGGTTCCATAGAGAATAATTTAAAGACTGACAGTTATTAAACTTTTTGTCTGATCTGAGGGTTTAAATGAAAGAAAAACAATTGGAATTCCAGTTTACTTCTCAGTCAGTTTACTGTTGTTGATATTGTACTGACCACTCCACTGTACAGTTTATGTTATAACATTTTCTAAAGTTTCCAGTTCTTGAATTTTTCAAATGTCTGCCATACAGCAAAATTTACAGTTTTTTTTTGAACATTAGAAAATGTTTTCTAGCATCAATTAATGTTTGTGTGTTTGGTAGATTATAAATTTCCTCCGATGTTCTAGGCTAATTGCATAACACTTAGTATGTTCTGTGGTCATTTCTATTAACTTTTCATGAATATTAGAGTGCTTTAGAGTTGGTACTGGATTTACAAAGAAACTTAGAAAACATCTTTATTCATGTTCAATAAAATAATTTTTTTATAATTAAATTGTCAAGTAAGACATTTTTAAAGAGCAACATGGAAAGAAAACTCATTAGTGATTTTGCACAGGAAATTATTTGTGGTTAGGGAAATCTAGGTCAGTTAGGATTGGTCTTTTCATTGATCTGAACATCAATTTTAATCAGAGATGTAAATTTAATTCCAGATTTGCAACGAGGAGTTCCCATTTGCCTTCAGCTAAATATATTTCTCTGGTTCAGTAATTAAGCAGTTGGTTCACACCTCCACAGTTGCTTCCAGATATTATTTCTGGTGTTTGGCACTGTACCCTGTTGACTGATACACGTCTGCATTGTCAATACCGTTGGTGATAAAATTGCTTTGATTTCCATAACTGCAGAGCAGAACTCTGGTTTTGATTTTACTGACAATGTAGATTTTATTATTGCTATAGCATTTCAATTGGATGGAAACTTCCTGGTAATGCCTTTTCTTTTTACTTATTTACTCCACACTTTGTTTTATGTTTCTCTTCCAATTATTGTTCTGACTGTTGGAAAAGGAGTCAATGAGGTTTCACAGGGTTATCATTTACCATAAAATTTCTACATTTGTTGACTTGGTAACCTGTTAATTCTATAGTATTATTACAAATAATCCGTTCTGCTGCTGATATCAGATGAAAGTGCAGAGAAGTTTCCTTGGAAATGTGGCAACATTTTCAGGGTTGTACATGAATAAAATAATGTAAACACTGTTATGAATAAATTTGGAAACATTTGATAATATTTAGTATTAAATTACTTAGAAACTGCACTGTTTAATATTCAGAAGTTTTTTTTGTGTTTGAAAATCCACCAACTTCAATGTTTTCAGAGTTCTGCAAGTAGTGGTAAGTATTTTAAAATGGAGCTGACTTCTCAGTATAACTCAAGACATGCATTACTGTCAAATATTATTTCTGATATACTTGTATCGTTTCTTTTAATGCCTCTAGATCTTGAGGCATTTCATCAAGGTAGTAAGCAAACCTTGGCTTCTGGTGATACGTGCCTGTATTTTATTATATTGTTTGTCATTTTTTTTACAGTTTAATTTAGTGTTTCTTTTCCATCTCTTGAGCAATATTTTGTTCTACATTTCAGACACCTTTTTCTCTTGCAATTATGTGCTCTCAACTTCACTGACAAGAATTTTCATGCTGCTGCTTTTGGTACATCTGATTTTCAGACTGGCTATTTCGTCCTGTACAAATCAGTTCATGCACAGGAGGTCTTAAAACATCTGCAGATGAGGGAGAACAATTGTCACATATTAGCTCATTTATCCAGGAAGCCCCTGCAATTCACTACTTCCAATAAAGCAACAATTTCTATCTTAAATTATTCCAAAGATTTTTCCTTCCATTGTCACATTTGAAATTACATGTTAAATGTTCTGTGAATGTCTTGATATTAATTCAAAAATATACATGCCTCTTTTGTTTGCACCTGTGCCCTCATGTTCAACTGTTGTGACTCAATTCAAGTGTTTCAAATTGATCTTTTGTGTACAGTTTGCTTTCTTAAGATCCTGTGTCAGATACTGAATGTAAAAACTCTATTTTGAAAGTTTGGAGAAGGGCTCTTTGGACGTGCGTTATTGCTTTCAGGAGTTCTCGAAGGAAAAAATAATGTGAGCCACCAGTTCTGAATACATATAACAACATATTATTCAATAACATTTTACGCCCAACAGTTTAGAAGCTACACCGTTTAATGTTCAAAGAAAAAAATTGTGGAAAAACAGCTGAAAATCTACCAAATCTTTTGAAGGCCAAATAATTCAAATTTCATCAGTCTTTCTTTAAAGTTGAAGCTTTTAATGCAGAGTTCCCTGTTCCAGTCTCAGCTCCTTCCCTCCCCACACCCTGTCATCAAGTACCCAATAAGTGATTTCTTTTTCTTTTCCATCATCACTCTCTTTGAACTTCTGATTTTTTTTTTCCTTGAAGTATTTTGTTCATTAGCTTAGATCCGCACTCTAGTACCCATAAAGTCTTGACTCAACATCCATCTCATTTAGTATCCAACCATCTTCTCTTAAATTATTCTTTCTTGTTGCCTTAAACATCTTTAAATAAGAAATGCAATTGCTATTTTTGTAACTTTATTTCTGTTGCTTGGAGTTGACTTAAATTAATGCCATTGATTACTTCTGTGTACTTTTGAATGTTATGCAGTTGACCAATATGTTTTTGTCCAATTATTGATAATGAAATACCAACAACTATGGCAAATGGTTCTTTGTATTGTACAGAGCCCCAGTGAGAACTTGAAATGCACATACAGCTGATGCTGCAGCATCCTTCTTATTCTTTTACTTTATCGATCATTTAATCGCATGCTAATGTATTGACTGTGGCCACTCCTGTTTCTGCACTATCATCAAATATCTTAGTGACCATTTGTATGGAGAAAATCTTCCACAAAATTGCATCCATTTGCTAATTTGCTATATCTACTTCTCCTGAAAAGAATTCTGACTGGTCTGTCAAACATATTCCCCACTAAACTTGATGTCTGCTTCAGATTTGATCTATATATTTAATCATTTTCATCTCTATTTTAAAACATTACCCTGGATCAGATTTAGTTAACTGCCTTGGAATTGCTTGGTAGAACTCTGTAAATATCAGGTGTGTATCTCTGATAATTTCCACATTATCTGCTAACTCGCCTTTTTCCCCACTAGAGTCGACCTCGCATTGAACATTCTAATCTCATTGATTCATATTTGTACTGTCCCTTTAACTATTTTGTAACTTGTGTTGCCAATTAAATGCAGCACACAATAAAACACACCAAAGACTTTGCCTAACATCTATAGTTTATTATTTGCAATTGATTCAAACAACTCAGATTCACCATGTAGTTTCAAACAAGGCTCATTAATTCTTTGGTTTCACAATTCTTTTAGTTACACCACTCTTTAGTTTACTTTAACAAATTCCAAAACCCACTACTTGTATTCAGATATTACCCACTCTTGATGAACCTGGCTGGGGTTCGATCTTGGCTCAGCCTCTTCTTCAGTGGTTGGTCTCCAGAGTCGCTGCTGCTGGTCATCTCTTAAGACACCCTTTTATATATTTCTTTGCATTCCTTCCGGACAATGTTTAGTTCTTTATTGCCATTTACACAGCTGTAATTCCAAACCTTATCCATATGAATATATGTTTCTTTAAGTTCCACAAATTCCTGCTGGCACAATTCCACAATTACTTAAATCATTTGGTTCCTTAATTACCAGAATATTTGCTCCTTTTTGCAATTTATCAAATTGTCCATTTCATAAGATGTCAATTCCCAAAGTATCCCCATTTGCTTGTTCTGTCCTCCAGATAGCTCACAGTGGGATGGCTTACAATGGGATAGTTCACAGGGCTGTAAAGCTGTTTCATCTGTGTTCTCAGTTAATACCGACCAGGTGTTGATTACGTGACCTTCCTTCACTGTGCTTCTTTGTTCTGTGGTTCCCAGCATTTCTTCTTAGCCATCAGTGTATCCTCCCAGATCCTGATGGGATACTTGACATTGCTCTGATTGCTACACTTGTTTTATGTTTTCCAGTATTTTGAATAATTGTTGTCATATTTACATACACCTATTTGACCAATGATGTTGATACACTGCTCAAAAGGGTTACTCACCTCCAATTTTCTTGTTTAATTTTTTTGTTAAATATTCTGTTTGCATTGCTTTTAGGAGCTATCACGGATTTTGCATTTACTATTGTTTCTGATAGAATTTTCCATGTCCTAACAGCCTATTGCGTAAATAAATTTTTCAAAAAAACTGCATCTGTGGTTGGAGTTGATGTTGGCTTTAGAATATAACTTGGTCTTGTTGCGATTCAACTGCATTTTAATAAAACCGTACTTGGACTCTCCTTTCCTAAAAAAATGCAGTACTTGTTTCAGTATTGAAACTCAAATTCACTAGAGTGATCCCTGGAATCTAGAAGGAGAGATTGAACAGGATTGGCCTCTCTATTCAGTGAAGTTTACAAAAATAAAAGATAAATAAATTATTCTGAGAGGAATTGACAGGACAAATGCTGAGAGGCTGTTTTATCTCCATGGAGCATTTAGAAATAGAATTTAGAGGCTCAGAATAAATGTTTGGCCATTTGGCACCAAGATGAGGATAAGTTTTTCTCAAAGGGAATTTTGAATCTTTGGATCTCCAGAGTATCAATATCATTCAATGCATATTATTGTAGACATGTATCATAGAAGTAAATTCACTGCTGGGATAATGAGCTTTTAGACATCAGGGAACTCAAGGACATGGTGATCGGACAGGAAAATGGATTTGAGATACAGGGATCAGCCATGATACCGAATGTCTGAGCAGGCTCAAGTGTTTGTGTGGCATATTCTTCCATTTCTTATTTTTTTGCGCTCTTTTGATGAAAATATTTAATGGATGTACAGTACTAGCTGGCTTTGAATCCAGGAAATAATTCTGCACTATTTATAAGATAAACTTTCATAATTGTAAACTTCCTTTTAAATTCACCTACACCCTTCTCAGTGCTATTAGAAACCACCCTAGTTTGTCTAGTCTTTTAATTAAACACCCTCATCCCCAGTGTTAATTTAGTAAATATATTTTGTGACATTATTTCTAATAGCTGAAATTCTAACTATTAGCTAAGTGGATTTTTTCAAGGTTAAATACTAGCTCAGCCTTAGCAATTTATACTCCTACATAGTACACCTAGCTTTCATTTTTGTAGAATTGCATATTTGTAATTTTTCTTCTCACTTACAACCTTAAGTCTCTAACTTATTGTTAAGATATATTAGTTAGTCTATGTTTTCAGTTTGTTTGGCCTCCCAAATATATCATGCTTGTGAACAAAATTTTATCTGCTTATCTGTATTTATCTGCGCAACCTATTAATCAGTCTGTACTTTAAGCCATTGCTTAAGGACCTCGTGCTTTATATTTTTGTGTCATCTGTGAAGTTTGGAGAAATTGTTTGCAGCAAAAGATCAAGCCTTTTAGATATTTGTTTGCATTATGAAGGAACAGAATGACCTTTCTGTGCCTAAAAGTAGACCTGCAAACATAATCTCAAGACAACCTGTGTGGCGTTAAAATGGAGCTTGGGGTCAAGAACTTCTGAGGACCTGGAAGGAGGCCAGGATGAAGTTCCACCACTTGAAAAAACATCAAGGTATAAAAAAGATATCATTGTAACATAAAAATTACTGCTTTAAAGTTTACTAATTATATACTTGGAGGAAAAAGCTGAGCTCACATTTTAAAATGTTCACCATTTAGCAGGGAAAGTAGCCATGCTGATAAAATTATGATAATAATGCTAAGATGTAAAAGTGTACTACACAAAAAAATTCAATGCTCCAAATTACTCTGCATCAATTAACACTGCCAAAAGACAAAATAATCTGTAAAAAGAGAGCAAGTACTTGAATGAAAAATGTGGAATTAATTATCAGCAAATGTGTTTTCAAAGATGTTGAGCATCAGTAAATTACAGGGATATGGAAGCCAATTGATACAACTTGTAATACTTAAAGTATCAAATGGTATCTTCATTGTAAACATTTACAGAATTCATTCGCTTATTCATGTAATGCTACAAGCCCCAAATTTAGAACTGTGTTTATTTATATTCATCATGTTCCAATTTTCCTCTTTGCAGGAGAAAGATAATCACTTAAGGAGCAAGAACCATCGGACTACCAATTATCACCACATGCACTTTCCTTAAACAACAGCATTAATGCACGATGACACATAGCTAAGGAAACTGAAAGCTATGCTGATAATGAAATGAATTGGAATTTGATGGTCAGCAAATTTAGAGTGAAGGTTTGATGTGCTGATATCTCCTCGCGGGTTGCTTCTGGATACAGACCTTAAGTGGCCTGTTTCCCAATGGATGATGAGAGAACATAGAGCAGTTCAGCACAGGAATAGGCCCTTCGACCCATGATGTCTGTGCTGACCATTGATGCCAATTTAAACTAATCCCATCTGCCTGAACATGATCTATATTATTCCATTCCCTGTCTGCTCCTGTGCCTATCTAAGTGCCTCTTAAATGTTGATAACGTATCTGCTTCCACCACTTCCCCTGGTGTTCTGGGCACCTACCACTCTTTGTGTAAATCTCCTTTAAACTTTCTCCCTCTCACCTTCTAGTTCTCCCTCTCACCTTCTAGTATTTGACATTTTCACCCTGGGAAAAAGACACTGACTAACTATCCAATCTATGCCTCTCATAATCTTGTATACTTCTTTCAGGTCACCCCTCAGCCTCTGAAACTCCAGGGAAAACAATCCAAATTTGTCCACGCCCTCCTTAGAGCTAATGCTCTCTAATCCAGGCAACATCCTGGTGAACCTCTTCTGAATCTCTACAAAGCCTCCACATCTTCCCTATCATGCAGTACTGTATATCAGTGCTCCTCAAAGTCCTGCTATTTACTTTATACTTTCCTCTTACATTTGATCTCCCAAAGTGTAACACCTCACACTTGTTCAGATTAAACTCCATCTGCAGTTTCTCTGCCCACATTTCCAACTGGTCTATATCCTGCTGAATCCTTTAAAAAAAACTTCCTCATTATCCCATTTTTGTGTTGTCTGCAAACACAGAAACATCATTGGCTATTCTCCAGTCCTCTGGGACCACATCTGGGGTTAAAGAAGCACAGGTGAGGTCCTTGAGGGGACACATGGACTATATTCAGTACTTGATTGCATACATACACTGGCCTGTAGTTCAGGGGTGAACATGGTAGTAAGATTACTTCTTATTAATGGCTCAGCTGTTGGAACAACTTGCTGGTTTGAACTCAGTTGGAGAACTACAGCTAGTCATGAGGGAGGAATTCAGATATCTGCAATAGTCCAGTCTCCTTTGCTTACATATTAATGTCCACCAATAATGCTCTGTACAAAGAAACACAAGTGGCAGTTGCCAATTATGGTTTTCATTGCTATGAAGAAGGCCAGTGTTAAGTAATTTATACTTCAACCCCAAAAGAACCAAGCCCAAAGTGAATTCAGCTTCTGACTTTCTGACCTTGATGTATCTTCATAAGACTTGTGTTCCCTGGTTATCTAAGTTGCTATCCATCATCAGTTAAAAGAACACTTGCACATAAGTTAATAATTAGCAATTTGTAAACACAGAAGGAATACGCATAGAATATCACATGTACTGAATGAAGTGTGTTAACTTTTATTGTAGTTTGTAATCTGTTATTGTACAACAAAATAAATTGTTAGTTTTCTGAAAGTAACACAGATCAAATATGTGTGGATGTATGTGTGTGTGTGCACACATGTATTTCTGTCTCTAGAAGTGTGTGATTGTCCTCATTTGCTCACTGAAACTGCTGATACAACATTCTAGATAGCCGTTACAAGAGGTATTCAGTGAAGCAGCCAGCATAATCAAAGACCCCACCCATCCGGGACATTCTCTCTTCTCTCCTGTTCCATCGGGTAGAAGATACAGGAGCCTGAAGGCACGTACCACCAGACTTAAGGACAGCTTCTGCCTCACTGTGATAAGACTATTGAACAGTTTCCTTATACAATGAGATGGACTATGACCTCACAAGCTACCTTGTTGTGACCTTGCACCTTATTGCACTGCACTTTCTTTGTAGCTGTGACACCTTACTCTGTACTGTTATTGTTTTTACCTGTACTACATCTATGCACTCTGCACTAACTCAATATAACTGTACTGTGTAATGAATTGATCTGTACGATTGGTTTGTAAGACAAACTTTTCACTGTACCTTGGTACAAGTGACAGTAATAAACCAATACCAATATCTTTCTGTGCTGTATTCAAATCTAATTCCAAAAATTAAGAGGGCACTATGATAACTTGCTGTACTACTAAAACCTGTATATAAAAAGCATTCTTACTAAAAACAAAAGATTAAATCTTATGTGCTTTCATGATTATTTCTGATGCTTCTTGAGCAAAGGCAAGCTGTTTGACTAATTATTTCTGATGCAGGCTTTAAGTATATATTTTAATTATAGTCCAGACAGAGGGGAATAAGTGGAGCTAGGTAGTGTTTCAGAAATGCATAATGCAGTTCAAGATCTGAAAGTGCATAGTTAGACAGTTATTTGTTGTTTACTGATCCCGTTTGGCACTTGGGATTTCTGTAAGTGCCAAGAACTCAAGCCATTAAATTACTTGGTGGCCACAAGATGTATTGCAAGGTAAAATTAATTTTGAGATATGGTATAATTTGATCCCCATTTGCCATCATGTTGTGGGTTATTGTAACACTCTACCATTTTAATAGGTAGACAATGTATTTTTATGGACTTGGAGATGAATGAACCAATGTAAATTGATAGGTTGCAACTGAATTTCTGTCTCCCCACATTATGGTATTAATGTTTAATGCATAACATTTACAAAGAAACTGAAGCTTGGCTGTATTATAAATTGGTTAATTGTCTCAATTTGCAGTGTTCACATGATTGTGAAGCTTACACTGCACAAAGTTCCAGCCTATTGTTATTTAGTGCTTTTGCAGTTGCAAGACTATAATTAACTGCCAAACTTCCTCAATTGGAATACTGCAGCTAGGATTTATCTGTATATGCAACATTTTGATTGGCTTTCATCACGGCCATTGAACTTTATTAATAGCATGCAAATAAAATTGTCATTGGGGTTGGTTAGAATTTTTGGACTAGAAATATACATAGTTCCAAAACAAGAATGGTACTTTTGTGTTGGAAATCTAATTACTCTGGATTAATGTAATTTTGTGGACATTTCTGGTATCTTACCATCTGCTATGAAATTCATCTTCTCATTTCCCTATAGGGTTTTTATTGATTTTCTTCTAAACATATTTCTTCTGTGGTAAAACCCCCTCCCTCCCCAGTAATACACTTAAAGTTTTCTGGACCTCACTGGTCTGACAAAGCATGGTTCTTATTTCCTCAAGGACAATCATGTTTTGTGAATCCCATTTCCCTGAAACTGTGCAACTTAAAAGGACAACACTCAAACTCTATTCTTTGTCCTCATTGAGACCCCTGATATATGACCTCAAAAACAACCCCAAGTGCATCTGAACTGCCCTGTCCAAGAGGTTAGGATCTTGGTTACTCTTAGCTTCCTAGCCTTAAAATTCTTACAAGCTGTTGCTGCTGAACTCTACCACATCTCACAATCTTGTTTCTCACCGCTGAATTAAGAAGAGCACTCAGACTTCTCACTCAAGGCGAGGAAACTTTGTTTGATTTTCCTACTGCCCATAATGAGCAGGCAGAGTGGGCACAAGCATTCAGCGACCTAACAGAGAACTGCATGGCAACCTCTTACCAGGAGCACCTGGCTGGAGGTTTGGAGGGTTTCATGGCCCCATGCAGAAAGAACATATCTCTTGTGACAGTGTTCTTTATGGGTCTGTCCAGATCCCAAAGAGCCCTAAGAACAATCTTAGATCTCCTTCCATCATGCAGCATCCACTCATTCAGTAGCAATACTCTCTTTATATCTAAAAGAGTTGATTGTATTGTGGTGTGTCCCTGAAGAACTAGCTGCAAAGATCATACCGACTGTGCTACTTTCTTGAGACCGCAAGAACTTGCAGTACATTAACACAGAAGGCCACACTGAAATTAGTTTTAGGGCATTGTTACACAACAATGTTGTTGGAGTTAAAAGTTTTGATTTTTATGCTATTTTCATAAATACCATTAGGGTGACTTTCAGTGCTGTTTTAATGGTAATAAAATGGTATGGAACAATCTCTTGGTCATTAGATCCCATAATAGGTTGCTTATAGGGTATGCATCTTTTACAGAATAATCCTATTTTAAATTGTCCCTTGCACCAGCAGGTTCTTTATAATATGGGAACAGAATTTGTGGAAAAGTCAACTTAATGCCTTAAAATCCCTCAAAACATATGCTTATATCTACCATATGAGGTGACAATTTTTATTAAAAGTATTTTTAAACTGTTTGTTTACTATAAAGTAATAACATAATACATTTTTGATTATTTTGATCCACAAAATAACCAATGCTAAATGTGTATGTCTGTCTGCTGATTACACTTGTTTCCTTTCAGAATGCGAACACTTGATTCGACATATGCTTGTGCTAGACCCAAGCAAACGGCTATCTGTGGAACAAATCTGCAAACATAAATGGATGAAAATAGGTGACCCTGATCCAGAGTTTGACCGGGTGAGGATAATTCAGTATCTACTTACTATGCTGTAGAAGGAAACCTTCAGCCCATTAGGTCCTTACTAGCTCTGAGCAGAGCAATCCCACCAGTCCTGTTTTCCCTCTCTTCTTTCCCTGCAACTTGTTCTCTCTCACATGCCGAACAACTCCCTTTTGATTCTTCTGCCACTCACCGACACGAATGAGTAATTTACAGTAAGCATTTAACCTACCTGCATAGCTTTGGTATGTGGGAAGCAACTGGAGCACCTAGTGGAAACTCGTACAATTGCATGGAGAATGTGCAAACTCCAGACTGACTGTGTCCCTGCATCTCTTCTGTCCCACTCTAAGAACCTGCACTTTTTTTAAAACACTTTTTGTTGAAAAGTAAAGGAAAACTTGCAGTCCCTGTGACACCTTTTAAAACAGATCTTTGTAGTGCTGTTGAAACTCATCGTTTGAGCAGATAATCAGATTTACAACTCACTGGATGGGTTGTGAAGCGTGTGACTGCTACTTTGAATGCTAAGCTGTCTAACCCATTATAAAGAGCCCAGGTGCACACCTCCAGTGCCTGTAGCTCTCACAGAGACATTTTTTACCTGTAGTCAAATTTCTTCACTCCACTCCTTTTGTTTTTGCCCAGCTGTCATAGATAAATCAGTCTTCAATCCCATCCTGACTCTTTGCAAACAAAATCAGTGCAACGGCAGTTCGATATTCATGCACTTTTCAACGAAGGTTAATTTGTGCTGCTTTATGGATTTCCTTATGGAAGCATCATTCTCTACACTGTAAACTTTTTTTTTATTGTACAACATTTCCATAGGTCAGACACTGTGATGATGAAACTAATTTTTAATTGTTTTATAAATACATTTCGATCTTTTGAGTTTCACTGTGGTAATTTCCAAATGAGGGGCATCTATAAAATTACCAGAAGTGACATAAACAGATAGACAAACTACTCAAGAATGCAGTGTTATGGAGCCCAAAACAACATGAGGTGGTTATTGTGGAACGAGAGGTTGTGCTGATCAAATCCTCTGCTTTTTTTTAAAAACAATGCCACAAAAAATGAACTTGAAAAACACTAATAAATAATTTTTTAAAAACAAGTAATTTAAATAATAAAATATGTTCTACACACAGTGGAAGTTCTCATGCCTGAAAGGTTGGGGAAGGGTCAGGAAACCAGAAATGTTGCTAAATAATGTCACTGGGTAGAAAAAAAGTCATAAATGCTACACATTATAGCACAGGTTTGTTTACAAGTTGGTGACCAATATAACAGACACAACTATAAAATTTCTACACTCGTTCTAACATAAATACAGAATATATAAATTTACAATACATACAGCCATACTGAAATCATGAACGTGACCTTTAATAAAGGAGAGGGAGGTTTGCTCAAATTTTGTTCTAAGCTACTGGCACACCAAACTGTAAGAAAATTCACTGTACATAATTTTATACAGAATTTATATTATACCCATTTTCATGAACTTATACAATGGAAACATATTCAGACAAATGCCATTCTGGGAAATGGTTTCACTTCAAAATTGAGCCACTGGAATACTCCCATAAGTTACTTCTGACACCCTGCCCAGTTCTATTCACCATTTTAGGAGGGATGATGAAAAGATTCTTCAATTAACTGCGAAAAGGTTCTTCAATGAACGAAGTTAACCCATTTCCATTCAGGGTTGACTTTAATGGGTTCCTTGAGTGACTCTGTTGGTTTTATTTTTTGACTAATACAGTATTTTTCAGACTTGTAACCTCCAACAAGTATGTAATTATTAAGGAATAATTAATTCCAGTGAAAAAGATTAACAGGGAAAACATTGGACAGTTCACATGTTGGGAATTAGCTCTTTGCTGCTCCTGACAACTAGTGTAAAACAAAATCTATTAACTAAGCAGTTCTAGACCCGGGGACATAATATGAAGTGTAAGAGTGAGCAGCATGTTCTTTAAACAAGACAGTTTAACAAACAGAAAGGCATTGGAAAGATGGGCCTCAAAAATATTAATATTTAAGTTTGTATGTGCTCAGGCATCACTGCAGCACTAGGAACTCTCAATATACTGGCATAATCAATCATCATTCTGTAGACTGCACCTCCCACTTTCCTCAACAGAATGACATTGGAATCACCATATAATTTAATGCATCCATACAGTAAAGAGGCCACTTTTCCTCCCCAGACACCCTACAAAGCAATCATTATGAAGAAAGGCTAATAAACTGCAGTTGTCTTGACCCACAAACTTTGAAATCCCAAATGTATAATCAATGGCATGCTGTCTGAGTGAGTCCATCAAATGCTAAGAGTGTCTGACAGGACTTCGTCAATTTACCTTTTGCTTTAAAGTATTGCTTCAGTAAAGCACATTATCCTCACTTGAGCAATCATACTGTCCCTATGGCAGTCCCAAAATGAGGCAAACATTATCAGAGAGGTCAAAGGCTACCTTCAGACTTAATCTTTTACTGGAACTTGCAGGTCAAAGCGCAGTGATTACCATTAGACAGGGTGAATCATTGTACAAATGGCAACAGTACCTTAACTCTTACTTTGATACCTTTTGAGCTGGAAAATCTTTTTGTTTTCAGAACAATATTAATACTGTAATTAACCAAGAGAGGGCAAGTGACATCCAGCCAAACTGCAGGGGAAGATGAGCATGGCTATCAACAATTACCTTTGGTTCTGCATCTGTCAGTACCTTCCCCAGAGCTATTGTGGACATGTGGACAGAATAACATGAAACTATAGCAACACCAAGCTGATGCATGGGTCCAACATCCTAATTATTGGATTAATTATGATGGAAATGGGGGAGGAGGATGTTTCATGTTTTGGATTATTTGTTAATTACTCTTCTAAATACTGCAGTGTATCTCCCTGCTTTATTGACTTACATCCTTACTGAGCACTGAGCAACACCTTTTTGATGGGAAGTGATCAGCATGTACATTTTGCAACTGCATCACTTCGTTTGCAGTATACTTTCTCAAGTGGAA
>JARFYF010000060.1:23614527-23626186 GCA_030265395.1 Rhina ancylostomus | reverse complement strand
ATTGTGCAAGTTCAATATAATAAGCTAAGTTCCCTGCTTTGGAAGAAAGTGGTTAAGTATTATTTAAGACATTAGATAATAAAACTAATTATAATTAACAGTATTCTGATTTTTTTATAATGTAGAACTGAAGTTCCAGAAGATCTGCAGAAATGCCACCTGCCTGGTTTTCCACGTACCGTGCCTCAGGCTCCTTTCCTGCAGGTTGTTCCAAATGTTAATTTAATGCAGAACATGCTTCCCACGCAGAATTTACAGCCAGCCACACAGCTAGAATACAAGGTATGGATGCCTCTGCTTAAAATTTATTAGTAAATAATAAAAGGGATTTAACTGAAATACCCTGCAGTCCCTAAGTTAAGTATCAGTAGTGTCCCTGCATTGGAAGCACCAACCAGTTGTCACTGTTGATCCTAGAAATTTTGTAAACTGGATGTCCATGCAAATTATAAATTTAATTAATACAAATCTGTCGTCATGCCCCTGAACAGAACCATAAATCAACATTGCCTTTATGAGGAATTGGAAGTACAGCAACTATGTCCAGAGTTTTCAGATATAAATTATGCAATTTAAAATCTCCATTTCTTAGATGATTCAATGGATGAAAGTAATTGCATTGTGGAATTTGTATCTAGGTATATGTGAATATGTTTAAACTAGAGGAATAAACATTATTTCTTCTTCTTAGACAGTTTCTTGGGATTAAGATGACTTATCTTCCACCCTAGTTTTGTGGGCTTTAAGGTGACTAATGAGGCCAATATGGGAGCCACAGACTCCTTCGTAGGTGGAGAAGGTCATGACTGATGGGATGGGTAGTTTGTGAGGATGTGTGTTTCCTTTGTCTTGACATCCTTAATGCCACCCCAAATGTTCTTTCTCTTTGGTCATGAGCCAGTGATTCCTACAGTCAAGTGGTATGTTGCATTTCTTCAAGTAATCTTTGAGCAGATCCCTTTCCTCTGTCCACTTGGTAATCCTTGCCCTCACACCTGTCAGGCACAGAAATCCGTGCCCACTCCCTCCTCCTGCCTTCTCACTCCCTTCTTGCTATGGTGCAGTTTTTAACTTTCATAAATTTTCATAAACTCAATAAATCCTCATTCATAAATTAACTTCCAAACCTGGCAGCTTTCTGGGTCTTGTCCCCAACGTTTGGTTCTGGCTGCTCATTCAACTGCATCATACAGCACAGAAACAGGCTCCTTACCCACCATGTTCCTGCTGACCATCAAGTTTTCATCTATGTTAGTCCCATTTAACAGCAATTGGTCTGTTAGCTGCCTGTGCATGGGTAATTCATGTGCTCTTAAATGTTGAGAGAGTATCTGCCTACGCTACTCACTCAGACACCAGATTCCAGCCACCCTCTGGATGAGAAAAGTTCTTCAGATCTCCTCTAAATCTTTTAAACCTTATTTTAAACCTAGTTCCTGTTCTGTGACTGCACACTAACAATGCTGGTTGCACACGCTAATGAGTCTGAAGTATCATAATAGAGTTTGCCTGCCATATGTTTCTAGCTGGAAATCCAATTGTGTAGCTGATAAATTTTCAGATATTAAAATGAATGGACAAGATGTTGTGGGCTGCCTATGTGTAATATTCTGCAGCATTCATTCAGAATGTGAAGCCACATTGCAGGAATGTGTAATTGTAAAATTTACCTGTCAAAGTTTTTGAATTTCTTAAACCCTTTTTTATTTATAAATGTTGGTATTGCTATAAGACCATCATTCGTTGCTCATCTCTAATGAGGTGGCAATGTGGCTTCACCTCTAATTGCCACAGCTGCAATATTATGTAGTAGGTAAGGAGTTCCACAGTTTCGACTCAGTGAAAGAATATTATGGCTGAATCAGAGAACTAGACAGTGCAGAAGAAAATCATTCAGCAACATATACATGACAATTGAGAAAAATCTCATGAACATTCCACTTCCAGCCACTTTTGGTATCTGACATTGAAGTCCCCAGTGTAGGTGGATGGATCAGTTGGATATCCCTTTTTAGCTACTGCTAAATCAAAGTAGGAAACATTCTGGGAATTAAACCCTGCAAAATTCTTTCAGGTTTGCCAAGGAAGACCCATTTTCTAAAAAAACTAGTGAAGTATTCTAGGGAAGAAAAAGAGACTTGATAATTGCAGATCTCAACCTAAATTATGAGTTCATAATACAAGGTACAAGCTCACCACTTCACTCTTAATGGTGAAGTACTCAATCATCTTTCTAGAGAATAAAATATTACAGTGCAACAACTGTATTTCTGCCTTGTCCTTGGACTTTTGGCAGGTTCTAATAAATCAATGATAATAAACATTCCATTTCCAAAATGAATGATTCTGTAAAGTTTTTCATTGCTGTGTTAGTAATTTTCTCTATATTAAACAGAATATCAAAGTTGAGCCTGAGTGCATGCCACATTCACTTTCAGAACAGATCAGTTTTGTAGTGACAAGTACAAATCTTAATTTATTAAGATTATGTTAATAATTCTTAAAAGGCAATCACTTTAATGCTTTCCAAATCGGAAATGACAGGTTACAGTCTTGGGTCTCCCTTTTGTTCTGAATTGCTGAGCCAAGGTCAAAGTAGCATATTGGTTAAGTTACTGGAATAGTATTCAGAGATCCAGACTGTAAACCAGAGGTATGATTTCATAGGGCAGCTTGGAAATTTGATTGAATTCAAGTAATTAAGTACATCTGCAATAAAATGTTGGTCGTAGTAATAAATGACTGATTTACTGATTGTTGTGAAAACACGTATTCATTAAGGACCTTCAAAGAAGAAAATATTGCATCCTTATGCAGCAAGGCCTAAATGTGACTCTTGACCCACCAAGATGATTGACTCTTAATTGCCTATAATGTTCTGACTGGATTGAGGCACCTTTGATATGGTATAAGAAATTCTGCTAGTTTTGTTTCTCCCAGAGATGTCATTGTAGCTCTTTGAAAACCTTTAGAGCAAGCAACAAATATTTACTCTGTGTAATCAAGCATAATGGCCCAGGTTACAGAGTTTGCATGTGTTGTATATATTTAATTCTTAATTTCTGTGTTATCTTTTTATTTTGAATTTCTTTGTTTCTTTTGCTTCCTCCAGTATTTTTTTTATTACCTTCCATTCGGGTATTAAATTGGTTTCCCATTACACAAATCACTCACTCAGTAAAAAAAAAATTGCATTTTCAGATCAAATAATGGTAAACTTATTATTAAAAAAAAAGTAATTAAGGGAAAGGTATTATAGTTTATTTCTCTCTCTCATCATTTCTGGTCAGGAAGTTACCATCTTCCAGTGAACAAAATTTTAATTTCATGTATATATGTTCCTGCATCTCTGTTTTGAATTCCTAAGGAACAATCCTTACTTCAACCTCCAACTCTACAATTGCTAAATGGAATGGGACCTCTCGGTCGCCGTGCTTCTGATGGTGGAGCCAACATCCAGTTGCATGCCCAGCAGTTACTAAAACGTCCAAGAGGCCCTTCACCTTTGGTCACCATGAATCAAGTAAGTAGTAAACCAAATAGATCAATATAGAAAACTGACATCAACAGGAATTTAAAAGAGCTAGTATTAATACTTATGTATGAAACATTCAATCTGCACAGCTAGGAATGTGGTAGAACTTAAAATATCTGATTAGTTTCTCAGCTTGGCTTTTAGCAACTCTGACTATGTCGTATTTCCCAAGGGAGTGCTGACATTGAGTTGGCGATTGGATGTGTTAGTGAGCAGGACAGTGGCAATTTTCATCTGCTTGTGAAAGCAAAATTTTCTTTGTTTTCAATCTGAGCATTTGCCTTGATTTAAAAAAAACTGCAAGAGAATGTAAAATATTTTACAACCACCATGTATCACCATATTTAGAATCACCAGTATGCTTTTTAAGGTATTTATCTTGTAGGAAACAATAGCTTGGGCCTATCTATTTAGTTTAGAGCCACTGAAGATTCTTGAAGAGATTTTCTTCCCTTGCCAGTAAGCAGCATACTGAGAAGTTGTTAATTGATTAATAAATTTGCAGAAGTCACTTAATTGACATTTATCATCTCTAAGTTAAAGTCTATTATTTCCATAATTTATTCAAGGTCTTTCCAATCCCTTGATCTTTTCAAAGCAGTTTGCCATAATTAAACACTGGCTGACACCATGGTATGCTCTCTTTTAGGATAATGTTGCTCCTAAAAAATATCTTGCTAAGTTGTACATTTGTGTTTCTTTATTGAGGTATAAGAGTTAGGATGTCATTTTACATTTGTACAAAGCATTGGTTAGTGTATCGTGTGGAGTGCCAGTTGCCACGCTACAGGGAAAATGTGGTAGCATGAGAGAGTGCCAAAAAAATTCACCAGGATGTTGCCTGGAATTGCTGATGTTGGCTGTAGTTATAAGGAGAGGTTGAATAGGCTGTATTTATTCTTGCTGGAGTATAGGAGGCTGTTGGGTGACTTTATAGAGGTTTTCAAAATTATGAGGGGCATAAATAGAATAGTTTTCCCAGGGCAGGGGAGTCTAGAACTAGAGGGCACAGGTTTAAGGTGAGAATAGAGAAATATGAAGGAGATCTGAGGGGTATGTTTATCTCACAGAAATGGTGAATATTTGGAGGAGGTGGTGGAGACAGATGTAATTACAATATTTGAAAGGCATTTAGACAGATAGTTGGATAGGAAAGGAGTAGAGAAATACAGTCCTAATGCAGGCAAATGGGATTAGTGTAGATATGCAATGTGCTTGGCATGGACATGGTGGCCCTCAAGGGCCCATTTCTGTGAATGTTTCCATGATTCTGTGAATGTAGTCTCCAGCATATCTTTATACAATTGTTGGTTCTTTTCCCTTGTTGTTTCTCTATACCTTACACGTCAGTGTGTACTTCTTTTTCTCACAGCATGCTGTGCCTGTCGTGACACCAGTGGATGAGGAGGGCTCAGATGGTGAGCCAGACCAGGAAGCTGTGGAAAGGTATGTAGCAGTACTGGTGAGTTCATTTACTCACTTACAACCTTTGGATTTTTCCAGAAAGGGGCAACATTTTTTGGTTTTGTTTACTTCTCCTTCTGTATGTCTTGGCTTTGCCTCAGTCCATCAGCTGCTGAAAGTATCAACCACAGTTTCATGATTCCCTGGAATCAACTTTAAGCATTCTCATGGCTGACCTTTATCTTACATAAGCTTCAACTCATCCTATGTTCTGTTGCTATGCTCTAGTGTACAAAGTCTATCTCACCTTGTGTTCTTAAATCCCTTCGTGGCCTTGTATCTCTCTGTGGCTCTGACTTTTGACAATTCTCCCTCAATCCATTCACATCTGGTAGCCTAGACTTCGACATACTCTCTCTTTAAAACCCTTAGGGCCAACACCACTTTAACCTTCTTAAAATCCACCTTTTTGAACGATCTTTTGATCTGCTCTCAAGATCTCTTTTGGCTCTGTGTTTGCCTCCCTGGTTATGCCCCTCTGAAGCACCTTCCGATGTCCTCTGTGCTTTTGATGCTCGACAAGCGCAAGTTGCGGTTGTTGATATTTTCAGAAACAGCAGCTTGGAAGGAGGAGAAATCAATAATAATGGTGGGTGTCTATGTTAAAGTGCTGGAAAGAATCTTCATTCAAAAATTAAATCAACATCATTGGAATAGGTTAATTAGAGACAATCTTATCCCCAAGGGGTAAGAAACCATATTTAAATCCATAGCTAAATGCCTTGCATTTAAAATTTAAAATACCAATATAATTATTTTCTGCTCTGATAGTCCCTGCTCAGGTAAGCCTTTTGATTTTTTTCAAATATCTAACTATCGTTAGGCAGAGAAGGAAAGTTATTACCACCAGATGAACCAGCCACCTTTGCAAAACAATCACATTGTCAAATATCTTCTATCATTTCTAATCTAGAACCTGCACTGAACAGGAAAGATCAAATTGTCTTTGTGTTCTACAATAGTACATTACACATGCTGAAGCACAGCTGTTGAAATTAAACAAGGTATCTGTTGTAGCTCATTACCTGAGCAATGCCATGGGAGATCAGAAATGTTTAGTAATTGTATAAAGAAGATATCAGTTTTATTTATGTCATGCCACTTTGAGGATTGTTGTGAGCTGTATCTCGGTGGGCAGCTTTTGGGTTCTGTCCTTCCAATAAATGGCTTTTTATTTAAATAATCTAATTCAGTTTTCATTGACTAAAAATAATTTAGCCTTTGCTTGCTTCAGAAACACTGCCTTGCCTTGCATATGTTGCTCTTGAGAGCAAAATAACCCATAGAGAAACAATGTTTATTTGATAATATCTGATACATAAGTCGAGCTAGTTAATAAAAAGACATGAAACTGGTAGATAACAGTGATAAATTATATCTATTCTCATCATTAACTAACCCTGGCATGCTTGATGCTGCTACTTAATACAAAGAAACAATCTATATTAACCTTAATAAGCACAAAACTACCTTTAAGAGTTAATATCGCTTCTAAAAATAAAGTTAAACCAGATATAGTATTCAAAAATTTCTAAACTAAATTTAACTATAGCTTTCTATCCACTAGACTGTAGTATTACAGTATCTACCTTATGTAGATAAATTTCAACTTAAACATACACTTGTGTTGCAGGTATCTGGCTAACAGGTCTAAACGCCACACTCTCGCAATGACCAATCCTACAGCTGAGGTTCCCCTAGATTTGCAGAGGCAGCTGGGACAGCAGCAGGCAATCCGTTCACGGGCCTGGGTTCCTCACCCTGAGCAGCACAGCCGGTGAGTGGCTTTTGCACAGAAGTCTGAGTCTAAATCTCAGATGTCACCATGGAACTACTGCTGGTTTCAGCATTCCAGAGGAAGTAGAATAGATTATTTGAGAGATCTCCTGTGCCCCATTTAAAAAAAAATTAAAAGGGAAAAAATGGTTGTCCAGGTGCCTATCTTTAACTTTCAGTGCTACTACACCTCAAGTGGCATACCTAGGAGGAAAAGGATGTTATTTTTGTACATCAGTTAAATCCATAATACTAGTTTCCAATCCAGCTGAACCTTTTGGTGAGGCAGAGGGAGTACATCAGTTAGCAAGTGATCCTAGAATGTCCTGAGCCAAGTTGAAGCAATCTGTTACAGAGCAGCAAGAAATGGGAATATGTTAGTTGCTTGCCCTTTGTAGCAGAGGATAATGTGAAAGTGGGAAAACGTAGGAGAATACAAATAGTATGAGGAATCAAGAAACTGCTTAATATGTCATTATCAGCTAAGTAAATAATGCAACAGATCATATATACACACTTAATTGTTATTTCTTACCCATTGTTAGGGCTGGTGGCATAAAGGGGGGAAAATGTATACAGGTCCTCCAGAGTTCTGTTCCTGTGAACCATTCATAAGCCAAACAGTTAGCAAGTTGGAACTGTGGCTGTGAACTGTGTTCCCACACTGCAGAAGATCCCTGCAGCCCCTCAGCATCTGGCAAATCCATAACGCCAGTCTCCCAAATGCTCACTCGTGTACAGGCTGTATATAAGTTAGGTGTTCATAATGCAGGGAATTATGATCATGTAATCATGGTCGATGATTATGGTAGAACACTTGAGAGAATAAAACACAAAAAAGAAAGTTAAGATGTATAAGAACTGAATGAGGTAAAATCACTTCACTGGAGAGGAAGCATTGGCACAGGCACAGTACTTCAAACGGTCTCTTTCTATGCTGAGATTCTGATGAAAATCATTAAACAGAATAATGGTGGGGAAAAAAATGGACGTTTCAGGGTGGGGAGAATAGAAGAAATACTTCCAAAGTGACATGGCAATAAAATTACATTTTGTAAACATAACCCACCACTTAAGGACAAAACTTGAGAGTGTTAATTTCCACATTCCATAAAAACTTGATTAAATCAATGGGAATTTTTATTTTGCTCTTTTGTGTTCTTTGTTTTATTCATTCACAATCTGTGGCCTTCACTGACAGGGACAGCTTTTATTATCCATTCCTACTTGCTCCTGAACTGCTATTTCAGTAGGTTGTTAAGAGTCAACCACATTGCTGGAAGTTTATGAGCCAGGTCTGGTAAGGGAAATGTGTTTACTTCCCTGAAGGACATTTTGTGAACCAGATGAGTTTTATGACAACCTGATAGTTTCATGATCACCGCTAATAATACCAGATTTTTATTCCAGACCTATTTTATTAATTGACTTGAAATTCCCCATCTGCCAAGGTGGGATTCAGGTCACAGAATCTTCAGTTCAGATCTCTGATTCTCTCCCAATAACGCAACCATAATGCCACTGTATTCACACCCTCAGTTACTAATGTTGTTAATAACTTCTCTGTGTACATCATGGTCCTAGCGGATCTCCCTTGGCTATGCTCATGGAAAGTCAGGGTAAGTGAATTAGTCTGAGAGGGCACTGGCAATGCCGTAGACAGATCTGCAGATGAAGTCACCAATGCCCAGTTTGGTGGGGGAAAGGGATTGGAGAGAGATACATACCGAGTCTGGTTTTCTGATTAATGGGCAAGAGAAGTTGGCCCAGATTCTTTTTGCTATGGAGGGATTTGTTTTATTGCTTGTGTACCTCCTCCCCAACCCTTCCCCTCAATAATGAGCAATGGATAATGATTTCAGAAAAAGTTATGGAAGGAAATGGGAATAGAAATAGATCATCACTTCCAATGTAAATGATCAAGTTCATCTCCTTAGAGAATTTAGCAACAGTGCAGTGGGGCTGTGTTGAACCATTAGAGAGTCACTGCTGTACATAATATGATACATATTGTAATCTTTGCAGCAATAGATGCAATATTTTTGAACTATTGCAGCAACTGACCATATTTAATCCTCCAGCTCAATCCCACACTAACCTCTCTGTCCTTGGCTTTCTACACTACTCCAATAATATTTAGTGTAAGTGTGAGGAAGGGTACCTCATCTTTTGACTAATATATTACATCTTTCCTGACTCAAGACCAAGTTAAACAGGTTCTTCTAATGATTCTGCTACTTCCATTCTTTAGATCGATCTTTTGTTTTTACTTTATTACCTTTCCAGTTGGTCCTTCATTTTCATCTCTTTTGACATTTGTACCTTCCACCTTATCACAGCCTTTCCTTCTCATTTCTCAATTTCCCACCACTATTTCTCTGCAACTTAAAAGTTGTTTCATTTCAAAAATTTTTTACAGTTTATGATGAAAGTTCATCAGTCTGATGCATTAACTCTCTTTCCCTTTTCACAGCTGCTCGCTGACTCACTGACTACTTTCAACATCTAGTTTTTAATTCAGTTTTCTGGTATCTTGCTATTCATCACTATTTTAATATATATATATAGTTTTGCCATTTGCTAGTTGTGAATAAATACTGGTTTCTTGGTCTTTTAATCCAATATTGGTTGTTAAATTTTCTATTGCAGAAACAGCTTGCATTTATATAGCACTATTGGCCTTGTTAAACAGCTCAAAGAGAATAGTCAAATCAAATTTGACAGGTCCAGATATTTGCTGAAAATGACCTAAACCTTGGTCAAAATGATAGGCTTCTAAAGGAGGAGGAAGATGTACAAAGGTGGAATGATTTAAAGAGAATATTTCCAGACTTTTAGGCCTTGTTAATGGAAAGTTTGGCTGTCAGTGGTGGAATGACTGAAGAGAGAAAAGCACAAGATGCCAGAATTGGAGACCTGCATCGATCTTGGTTGTTTGTAGATTACAGAGATGGGAAAGAGCGAGGCTATTGAAGCCCTAAAGATGATAATTACTCTCATTGAAAAAGACAGACACTTAACATTTCATGAATGATGTTTTCTACAGGCTAAGTGGTACACAGATAACTAAACCCAGGTTTACATGTTGCACCGTGATCTGAGGAGAATAGTATGCAAAAGAGTTTACATATGCACATGTTTAATACTACACTGTGTACAACTTTTATAAGCTAGTAACGTAGCAAAGTGATTTGGGCTTGAAAAAATATTTTACTTAATCTCAGAATTTTACTTGTATTTCATGTGGTTACCAAGAATTTTACTTAATTTGTTATTCCATCAGATATATTCAACAGATTGACAGAACTAAAATCTGAAAGCACACACTTGAATGTAGTTTACACTTGGTATTCACATGAACCACATGGTGGCCACTACATTGGAATTCTCGGTAAAGGAGATAATTGGTGAGATAGGGAAGCTGTTAATAGCAACAAATTGCCAACTACTGTCCAATTCAGTGGCGTTGCCAGGACTTGGTAGTTCTGCTTAGTGATTTAACAGAAACGTCAGAGCAATCAAGATTTCTAACTTTTCAACCGTGATCCTAAAGCTTAATTTTTGTTCATTTGTTAGAAAGTCTTGAACTTGTAATTCAGATTACATGAGTTAGGCATTTTGTTAAATTTATAGCTAGATTTTGTAATTTTATAATCTGTACTATGGTCATGATTCTTTATTCATGTTAAAATCAAGATATTTAATTACCAAGTGGTTTGGTTCAATTTCCCTTGAGATAATGCTAAAATGTAACCTTATTATTTTCAGATCAATGATTGTAAAACAAATGTGCAGGAACTAATACTCATTGGTGCTAAGTGTGGAAGTAACTGTTATATTTGACAATTCATGTATTTTGACAATTTAGTATTGACTGGCTAAATTATTGTTCAGCTTCATAAAATGAATTTAAGTGGTCACTATCACTGGAGGAACCCACAAATGAACAGTGTTTATCGTTCAAGATCAGTACTTTTCATAAGTAATTCTGACTCATTAACATTGTATTATTAAAATATTCTCCCATTTTATTATGAATATTATTATGGAGCACAGTATAGAAGAATTCTTGATAATTGACTGTTTCATTTTATGTGATCAAGTCAGAGCTTTGATTCCCTTAACAATTTTAAAAGTAGTGTCAAATCAGGGCAACTAGTAACAATACGTGGAAAGTACTCCTGTTCAAACCACCAGGTCCCATCACTGCCCAACTAGCCATGAGGTCTCTTGCTACCATCTGAGAGAGAGATACAATTTCTAGGTCATGGATGTTTCCTTCAATTTTAGTGTGTAAGATAAAATTTGCATTATTTTTAACTATTATGCAGCTGATACAAAGATAGAATTAGAAAATACTTGCTTCTTGAGGTGGTGCCATGCCTGACATCAAATGCTAAGGTGATGTTAGTTCAGTGCAGCTATAATTAAACTTTTACAGAAATTGATCTGTATTCTTTTGGCAGATCTAAATGTATAATTGTTAAATACATAAAACAATAAAACATGTATTAAAGTAGAAAATAAATAGATTTTTTTATGTGCAATGGGTAAATTCACCAATCTTGCTCTCCCAGTGAAGGTGGGAGGTAAAATTATCTATTGTAGGACCCATAAGGATATGGATTGGTAAATTTATCCATTATGATAAAGTCACTTTCTCTTTATGTACCATTTTCTTTGTAACAAGTAACCTCTTGGAAAATACCTCTACTTCTGTAAAATACTTCATGGGGTGGGTGACAATGAAATCAGTGTTCTGCAGAAAAAGGTAAATGCAATACAATATATCTTACCATCCTATTAGTCCACTCTGTTCTTTATTGTTTGATATAGCTTACATTTCAATTTGGCAATTTGGCAATTTGGCTTAGAAGAATCACT
>JARFYF010000060.1:23590329-23602147 GCA_030265395.1 Rhina ancylostomus | reverse complement strand
TTTAGAAGATGGCACTAAGCCTAGTTTCCTGCAGTTTGTGACTCTTTGAGTTAAAGTTCAGCCTATTCTCGGCATTCCTAAATACGATTACAGACTAATACCAGATATCCTCACTCCTAAAGTCAGTTGGTCGGGGGGCGGGGGGGGGGCAAAGCGGTTCAGAGTTAGGGGTGGTGAATATGTCATTTTAATGCAAAGGTGAATTAAGTGGATGCAGGCATACAGATTCTTGGGTACAGCAATAGGCATCCTGGAGAGGAGTTTTAGAGCAGATGGTGAATGATAAAGCTGAGCGGAACAGAGAAAAAAAATCTTACCTTCATTAAGTATCTTCATTAAGTATCCTTCATTAAGTATTTATTGTAGTATCTTCATAAGTAATGAAGTATCCTTCATTAAGTATCTCCCTAATTTTAATTCTACCATCCATTCTGTACACCACTTAATAGAAAAAGCAGATAAACCACTTGTCCCTGTGGTATTGCGCACTGGGCGTGAAATGCACTGGAACACATTGTCTCTACCTTTGCCCCATACTCTGCCTCCATCTTCTCTCCACTTGCCTCAAAATTCACTTGCAGCATTGACAACTTCCCAGTCATTTCACACCATTTCAGAAATTAGACCATCTCACCTCCTGCTGCCATTTTCATAACAAGGGCTTAAGGGATGCTGTAATTTATCCTGCATTGCCCCTTCTGGAGCATTACACAGGAACTTGCACCAAGTTGTTTTGGGATTGGGCTTTTCTGGGACAACCTGGTTTTCCAAGGACAGTGTTGGATTGGGACATCTACCTTCACCCTTCATCCTTATTGCCCATACTTCATCAACTTCACATAAGCCCCCAATCTCAACTCTGCCTGTCTAACCCCATGATTGCCTAAGTCCCAACCCTAAACCTCCCATCCTTCCTCTCACTTCCCAAATCCAAGGTTTTGACCCCTTTTCTCTGCCAGTCCTGGGATTTCCACATTCCCCCCCCCCAACTGTCTTGCCAGTGTACATATTTTTGACCCTACCAACATTCAAATGTTGCATGTGTTCCACTTTCACTCCCTTGGCCACAGTTCAGGCCCAATGGGGTCTGTGGCCATCAGCCATCCTTAACCTAAGCAGCATAGCATTTGAGGGCACATTTTATTTATTTACTTTACTCATACAGTATGGTAACAGGCCCTTCCGGCCCAAAGAGTTCACGCTGCCCATTTTTTAAACACATGTTTACCTACCCGTATGTCTTTAGAATGTGGGAAGAAACCAGAACACCCAGAGAAAACCCACACAGACATGGGGAGAATGTACAAACTCCTTGAAGACAGCGATGAGAATTGGACCCCAATCTCTGGCGCTGTAATAGTGTCACACTAACCACTACGTTACCGTGCTGCCCTTGCTACGCTTGCCTGAGGGCTTTTAAACTGAAGTTCACAGTGAGTGACCATCATTGACATTGTTGGCACCCTGCCACTATGTCCCACCTCATGGATACATAAGGGTGCACTTGACTTTCTAGGCACCATTCCTTAACTGCTAATAACTGAACTATTATATTTGTCTTGTGTCACCTGGCAGAAAATACAAAAGTATCAGAAGTGATATTTAGAAGTGCTAGGTATAATTTTGGTCTCACCCCATATAGTGTATAGTTGCTGAGCTTGGGTTCGAGTTTGTGATACTTTTTTCAAAAAAATTCACTCATCGTATTTGTTTTTCTTGCATAATTTCCTGACACAAATGGAATGGCTAAATGGAACCTGGTTATCTCCCACCTTCCAAATGTGTGTGGGTTGGTAGGTTACTTAGGTACTGTAAATTGCTCCTACTGTGTTGGTGAGTGATGGAATCTGTGGGGTGTTGATGAGAATGTGGGGAGAATAGGTTACAGGGAAAATTAGCAGGTTAATAGGATTGCTTTCTAACCAGGCACAGACTCAATGGGCCAAAGTGGCTGCCTTCTATGTCATATTAAAATATGGAAACAGGAAATATTCCTCTCTGTACTGAAAAAGAAAAACAAATTCCAGTTTATTACTCAGAAGCAAGACTCTTATCACACAGTTCTCCGCATTTTAGCAGAGGCCACAATTTTCAAAGTCAAAGCTGAATTTATTGCCCAAGTATGTGTATGCACAGGTGCAATGAAAAACTTGCTTGCAGCAGCATCACAGGCACATAGCATCATATAAGCAACATTCACAAGAAAAACATAAATTAAGCATTAATTATACACAATTTTTACAAGAAAAAAAACAATATTAGAAAAAAAGAACAAAGTCCATTTCAATGCAAAGTGATCACAGTGGTTATAATATTGCTAAACTCTGGTGGTGTGGGACTTCAGGCTTCTGTACCTCCTGCCTGATGGTAACTGCGAGAAGATGGCATGGTGCAGATGGTGGCGATGTTTGATGATGGATGTTGCCTTCTTGAAGCAGCACCTCCTGTAGATACTACTGATGTAGGGGAGGGATGTGTCTGTGATGTATTGGGCTGAGTCCACTACTCTCTGCAGCTTCTTACATTCCTGTGCATTCGAATAGCTGTAGCAGACCGTGATGCAACCAGTCAGGATACTTTGAACAGTACATCTGTAGAAGTGTGTTAGAGTATTTGGTTACAAGCCCAACCTCATCCTTCCAAAATAAAAGGACGAGGTTTGGCTTGTAACGCTGGCATTCTTTCCTTGTGATTGCACCTATGTGCTGGGCCCAGGACTGGTCATCCAATATGTTAGCGCCCAGGAAATTAAAGCTGCTGACTCTCCCCATCGCCAATTTCCCCCAATGTAGACTGGCACACATTCGCCCTCCTTTTCCTTTCTGAAGTCAACAATCAGCTCTTTAGTTTTGCTGATGTTGAGCAAGAAGTTGCTATTGCAGCACCATTCAACCAGGTGTCCTATCTCACTCCGGTAAGCTGACTCATCGCCACATGTGATTTGTCCAACAACTGTAGTGTTATCAGTGAATTTGGAGATAGCATTGGAGTGTGTTTATAGAGTAGAGCAGAGGGACTAAGAGCACAGCCTTGAGGTACACCTGTGTTGATGATCAGCGAGGAGGAGATGTTGTTGCCTGTCCTCACTGACTGAGGTCTGCTGATGAGGAAGTCAAGTATGCAGTTGCAGAGAGAGGTACAGAGGCCCAGGTCTTGAAGCTTGATGATGAGTTTGGATGGGATGATTGTGTTGAATGCCGAGCTATACATTATGAACAGCAATTGGTCTGAAAGTCACAAACTCAGGACCATAAATTATGAAATAATGTCCATTATCATTGTGGTACGAGGACCACTCAAACACCTTTCTGAACTGGTACAATTGCAATGGCCTTCATTAGTGTCAAGAATGAAAGAACTTCCTTCCCACAAGTATTCCAGATAATGAAACATTTCAAACCTGAGCCACAGGCATCGGAGTCTCAGATGATAATTATCTTAGAATTGTCAATGAATGATCCATGCACTCAAAATTGTGTTCACATATTAAAACCATTTGAATAACTCGAATTGTTCTGCAAAAAACAATTCAGTTTCTCTTTAATTAAAACTGGCTATAGCGCAGCCAATGCCATTGATCCTACAATATTACATACCTGAAATGTCAACTACTGATGTGTCATTGATCACTTTTATATTTGATGAGAACGTCTCAGATTTAGAAGGATGGATTTTCTTTTCTGTTGGCTCCCAAAGGAAGAATTCTATTCTCTTTCCAATCTGAACTTAGTTTCTTACTTAGTTTTACATTCTAAGCATTGATAATTGGCACAGACCCAATACTTCAGGACTAACTTTGTCCCAGAAAAGAAGTCTGGCATTTAAACAGCTGTTAGCCGCTATTACATGCTTTTGATCCAATAGTTGTGACAAGTTATTGCTCTTTCACATTTGTCATGTATCTTTCTATTAGTCACCAATGTAAAAAGCATGCCTCTTCCAATAAAAATGTCATTAATTCTTACAATAATGAGAGCTTCACTGCTAATGACATAATTAAAATCAGTGTATTTGCTGATGACATGAAAATCGGTGAAAGAGTAAGTTGTGATGAGGATATTGTGACGTCAGTGGGATAGAGATAGATTGAGTGGGCGAAAACTTGATAAATGGAGTTTAATGTGGGAAAGTGTAAGGTCATGTACTTCACTATCAAAAGGCAGATTATTATCTCATTGGAAAATTACAAATGAGAAAAGTACGGAGGGATTTAGATTCTTGTGCGTGAATTATGAGAAGTTAGCAGAGAGGTACTGCAAGTAGTTCAGAGGGCAAGTGGCATATTGGCCTTTACTGCAATAAGGATGTTTTATTAGTATTGTACAGGGTGTTGCTGAGGCCACATTAGGAATACTGTGCATGGTCCTGGCCTCTTTACTTAGGAAAGGATATAGCAGTATTGGAGGCAGCCCAAAAGAAATTCACCAGACTGTTTCCTGGGATGAGAAGAATGACCTGTTGAGATGCTAAAGAGGTTGGGTCTGAATTCTTTTGCATTTAGAAGAATGAAAGGTGATCTTCTTGAAACAAAATAAGGTCCTAAGGGTGTTTGATGGGTTAGATGTTGAGGTGTTTTTATTTGTGAGAGAATCTTGAACAAGAGGACATCGTTTTAAATGACCAGCCCCTTATTTTGAAACTGAGATATGTAAAAGCTCCTCTTAGATGGTGTTGAATCTCTGGAATTCTCTGCTCCAGAGAGTTCTGGAGGCTAGCTCATTAGAAGTATTTAAGGTGGAGGTAGATACATTTCTGAAAGATCGGGCTTGAGGGCTATGGGAGGGGGGTTCTGGAGCAGAGGAGGTAATAAGACCTGGGGTAGATCAGCCATGATCATATTGAATGGCAGGGCAGGCTTGTGAAGCCAGGTGGTCTGCTCCCTTTCCTTGTGTTCTTTCTTGTGTTCCATTGTTCTTGTGTATAGTTTAAGTAATCCAAACTGCAAATGGATCAGCTATTAGGAGTACCAGGAAACAATATGTTGATCAGCCTTTGGATGCTATTTTGTGACAAAAGACACAAATGCTGAAGAGGAGGTGGATAGAGAAAGTGTTATGAGATCACGAACAATACCATAATAAAGATCATTGCAGCTGCTAAAGTTTATAACAGATACTAGCACTGAAACTACTTAAAATCTCTCTCTTATTTCAGAGTCCATGACAGGGGATCGAATGGATGGAAGGGCTCCCATGCAGCCAATGGAAGTAAATGATCACAACGGAATAGGTTACACAATAAGACAGTCAACTAGAACTCTCCAACGGCATCACACCATTCAGACAAGTGATGATGCTTATGTATGTGCAAAATATTTAATTCTCTTGCATCATTAGCTATTAAGTGGCAAATTATTCCCTTAATCTATAATGTAATTGAGAAGTTCTGAACAAAATGACATACTTGCTTCAAGATTAATATATTCAGTTTTGTGCTTTTCATATTTCAGACTGTTAAACAAGTATTAACCAGAAACAGTGGTGTTTTTTGAGTGTTGGCCCAGCAAAATTCAAAGCTAATTACCATTGACTTAAATGAATATTATGACTGGGAATCACCAAAGAATTAAAAATACATGATTTCTAACTGTGGTCCCTTAAAACATTGACCAAATCTTCCTCTAAATTTCTTCTCTCCAACTCTGGCTTCATCCCAACTTTTCCATACTGCAATAAAAGGGAAAAAAAAAACTGGAAATACTCAACAGGTCAGGCAGTATCTGCAGAGAGAGAAACTGAACTTACGTTATAGGTCAATTACCCTTCAACAGAACTGGAAAAGTGAGAAATTGTGCACGTTAGAAGTTGCAGAGTCATAATTGTACAGCATAGAAATGGCCCTTTGGCCCACCACATCTATGCTAACCTTTTAGCTATCTATAATAATCCTATTTGCCAGGATTAGGCCCATGTTCTTCTATGTTTTGTCTACTTAAGTGCCTGTCTAAATGTCTCTGAAATGTAAAGACTGTTTCTGATTCCACCTCCTCTCTGGCAGTGAATTCCCGATGTCAACCACTCTCTGTACAAAAAAAAAGTTTCCCCTCAAATCCTCCTCAAAATTCCGTCCTCTCACCTTGAACCTATACCCACTTGTTTTGGATACCCCTACCTCTGGGAAAAGATTCTGACTCTCTGTTCTCTCTAGGGCTCCTAAAATTTATTTATACTTCTATCATGTCACCCTTTGGCTTCAAAAACAAGCCCAGCCTATCCAATCTTTCCCCCTAACTAAAGACCTCCAGTCCAGGCAACATCCTGGTGAATCTCCTCTGTACTCTCTCCAGTGAAACCACATCCTTCCTATAGTGTGGTGACCAGAACTGCACACAGTGCTCCAGAGTGGGGGAGAGGTGGAGAGAACAAAGGGAACCCCAGCCCACTTCTACTTCCTCTTATGATCAACAAGCAGGGCTGGGTGGGTAGACCAGTTGTTTCAACCTGCTTGTGTCCCACAAGATTTATTTCTTCCTACCTTGGCTATTGTTTCTCCCCTCGTCCAGCCCTACCCCACTTACATCTGTGATACTTCTGATGCCCTCCACCCAGTTTCATGGTCACTATAGACATCCCTCTACATCTTATAGGGATGGTATGAGGGTCATGCATATCTCCCTTGAACAGAAGCCCAATTGCTTCCTTCCACCACCACTTTCGTTCACCTGGCTGAACTTGTTCTTAAATTAACCAGCTTCTCCTTCTACCCCACTCAGTTTCTCTAAATCAAAGGTGTAGCTATGTGAATCAATGTGGAACCGAGCTATGCTTATCTCTTTGTAGAGCAGTCCAAGGAACGTTGACATTCAGGCCCCCTTCCTCAACTCTTGTCCCAGTATGTTGATCACTGTGTTGAAGCTGCGTCATGCATTCAACTTGAAAATCTCAGTAATTTTGCTGACACTTTCCACTTCGACATTTCTTTTCTAACTCCAGTATCCCATTCCCCTGGGGTAAATCCCACACAAAGATCCCAGCAGGATCTGACAGAGAAAGGACAAGAAGAGGCCGGCAGTGGGTCTACCCAAAATGTTGTGCAAATAATCAGCAACCGATTTCAAGCCCACAGATTCCCATGCTATTCTCAACTGCACCTGCTCACACCCTGCTTCTTGTAAGAATTCCATTCCATTCTCCCAGTGTCTCTGTCATATCTGTTCTGATGATGAGACTTTCCATACCATTTCCTCTTTCATTAACTGTGACTTCCCTTTCATTTTAGGTTGGAGGACTTTCAACTGTATTGCTTCTATTTCCTTTGCTTCTGTTCTCACACCACCACCACCCTTCCTCCCCCCACCCCCAGCCACAGCAAAAATGCAGTTCCTTAATTTACTCACCTTCCACCTTTCCAGCCTTCATAGTCAACAGATCATCTCCGTGGAAGTCAAAAAACAGCAGGTGCTAGAAATCCAAAGCAAAGTCAGAAAATGCTGGAAACACTCAGCAGATCAGGCAGCATTTCTGGAAAGAGAAACAGAGTTAACGTTTCAAGTCAAAGATTCTTCATTAGAATTGCAAAAGAGAGAAAACCCAAATTGATCCAGAGAAGGTTGGGGAAGAGATAGATAGGATAAACGGATACCTTTGATATGGTGAGGCTAGGTCAAATGGTTTAATGGGGCAGCTTCTTTATCTGTGTAATATGTTGGTAATAGGGCTTTGGGACAAACCCAGCAGGTCAGGCTGCACTAATGAAGTGAGAAAAAATTGAGCCAACATCACAGATGGATGACTTGCAGCAGAAATGGGCAGTTCTGATATAGATAGAGAAAGAGTTACCTAAAATTGGAGAATCCATTATTGTATGGAAATGTACCCAGACAAAAGATAAGTTGATTTTCCTTGATCTTGCACTGGGCCTCATGGTAATAATGCAGACAGTCCTAGGTGGATAGCCCAGAGTGGGATTGGGCTGGAGAATTAAAGTGCCAGACAACAATAAGCTCAGGGTCACTCCTGCAGACTGAGCATAAGTGCTCTACAAAGCAATCACCCAAGCTATGTCATTCCAGATAAAGTAGCAATTCAGTTGAACTTCTTCCAGTCCAGTGTATTGCATACGATGCTCACAATGAGCTACCCCCTACATTAGAGAAACAAGACACAAATTGGGTGACCACTTTGCACAACACTTTTTAATTTACAAAAGCTTCCAAAGGTCTGTCTCTATATTTCTCCATATTTGATATTGAATTCAATGATTTCAGATAACCAGCCTTTCCCGTCTGTGGCAGAGTTGGTGAGTTCTGATGTAAGGCCATCCCTCTGTAGCATTAACTCAGATTTCCTTTTCCACATATCTGCCTGCCCTACTGAGCAGGTCCAACTGAGTAGTTCATTTTATTCCACAGATTTGCAACATCTACTATAACACCTCCAGGTTTGATTCCTGTGTCCCATGAAGATCCTCTGAGTGTTGGTGTGCATGTGTGTGTCCGTCCATAAAACTCTAAGATGACACAATAACAATTGGTTAACTAAAGACTAAGTTGCAGCATCAAGGATTCAACAGGAAGGAAGAAAATCAGCTATGGAAAATATAGAGTACCACAGCACAGAAGCAGGCCCTTCGGCACTCCACGTCCAGACTGACATTCAATTCCAATCTGTAATAATTCCATTTACCAGATGAAGTCTACTGTGCCTTGGTGATTCAGTTGCTCATTCCTATGCTTCTTAAATGTGGTGAGAGTACCTGCTTCCACCATTTTCTCAGACAGTGTGTCCAGATTGCAACCATAGCTGGATGAAAATTTTTTTCTCAGAACTCCTCTAAACATATTACTCCTCACCTTAATTGTGTGCCCTCTAGTGTGTATTCCCTTGGGAAGTTGTTTAAATACTAGTAGTTAAAAGAACTGTGCTGGAGAAGCTGCTACTCTCATTTGGAGGAAGCACTTCCAAGCCAGGTCCTTCATGTGATGTCATCACCAGTCTCATTTAAAAGAAAGAGAAAAGAAAATCTTTATAGTTTTTAAAGTGCTGATTTTGCTACTTATTCCTTAATTTTACAAATTCATTCTACATTTATTGCCAGATTTAATTTTGCTTTTCATTCATCTTAAAGGACCAGGCAGAACCTTCAGGGATGAGTTTATTAGCTGGAAAGGTGCTTAGCTCTGCTCGTATGTCAGATGTTCTTAGCCAGTCGTCACTCACGGGGAGTCAACAACTGCAGAACAGAGAGAGTGAAGGTGAGAGCTTCTGAAATGTGATAAACAGTGATAATTTAAATACAAATTATATCTTAAAACATAATATCCACAAAGATACACATCTGCAATTAGGCCAAACCAACTTTTTTTGCTTTGAGATGATACATGTGCATTAATAATTAGCTGTAATATTTTTGAAGCAAATGGAATAAGGAAAAATGCAATTCTGTGCACATTGATCTTGTTTTTGTTGAGATGGCATAAATTGGATATTCCATGGTGCACAATCTGTATTCACTGTTCATGGGTGATTTCTGAGAGAATGGTTTTGGGTGTAACAAACTCCTTTCTTACGATTAATCTCTTCTGCAGCTGCATAAAGGATTTTACGTAAATTCAATTCCCACATTGAACGTTATTTCATTTATTAGCTGGGTGATCATGATTTAATTAAATAAAATAATCTTGATTAAAATTGGATATAGTCAAAGTGAGGATTTATTTTTAAAATGTGTTTTTAAATGTATAATATCCTGAAAGTAAAATCACATTAGGTCTATGGTCAGTTGTCAAAGGAGTTCCATGAGACTTTAATGAGTATAATATTTCTTTCTCTCTTAAGGTGTTTTCAGATGGAGAGTCATGTGTAGAATGAGGGAAGAAAAATTCCTCAAACTTTGTAACAAAGTGGAGAGCACTGAACTTTCACTACTTCTATATGTCTCATTAAAAGTAAATAAATCCTGACTAACTTGTGAGAGTTTTTCCCAGTGTGTCAGATTATAGTTCAATTTACGCTTATCATATAGCTAGCAATATTATGAGATCTCACTTGTCTGGCTATTTTTCTGCATTATATACAAAATGTAATGAGAAGCAGGATAAATCATGTTGCCTTTTGAGGTTGAGATAATGTCTCTTGAACTCGTGTTGTTTATTGCTTTTTGAACTGTTCTTCAAACCTTCTTTTCAGCCCAGTTGCCATATCTTTTGATTGCCTTGACACCAAAAAATATTGTTCTTTTTAAACACTTAAATCAGTAACATTAAAGAGAATTTAAAGCATTATGCAAAATATTAGATGTGGAAGCAGCAATTAACTACATAGTAGGCAGATTTCTTTGTGATGCTCAAAAGAGAGCTGGATAAGTTTTCAAAAGAAATAATTTTCAGGGCTGTGGAGAGAGGAGGCGAGAGTGGGACAAGCTGGATTGTACTTGTGTAGAGCTAATATGGACACAACAGGTCAAATGGCCTTTCTTGCTATATCTGCTTTGTGATGCTGTGAAAATGCTGACTCTTTTAAGTTGCTTCTAAAGGTAGAAAACAGTATCCATCCAGGGCAGGGGCAAGAATTCAATGTAATTTTGAGAATGTCTCATGAAGACTGAAAGAATGATTTCAGTAATATACATCAGATTGTTAGCAATGGTCAATTATGAACAACCTTGATTCAATTTTCTGCAGCGAAGTCTGAAGACAAAGTGAGAATGAATGGCCAAGAATGGCAGGGTGTAGAATTTCAGATCTTGTCTGAAGTGCCACAGGGAAATCTCCTTCAGCAGGAAAGGAGATATAAACAGAAGGAAAGGTGAGGGTGAGCCATACTTCATGCCTTGTAGGAGTTACTTCACTATTATTGGCTGGAGTTGACCATTCCCTGCATGAAAAGGTGTAAAATCTGTGCAATGCTAACATAGAACAAAATATTGTAACCTCTCTCCATCTTAAAATAGTAATTGAAAATCAAAAGAAGCAGAACTTTGTAAAAAATGGAAACTCCATTTTAATGAAACTTTAGAATAAATATTTAGTTACTGGCTTGTGGTTTTTCACTGGAAAGTGGGTGAATCTCTAGAATTTGATCATAGAAACATTGATTAAAATCCTGTAATGTTACGTAATAAAAGCAGGATTTTATTTAATTGTAAACAAGTGAATCTAGCTAAGAATAACTAGAATTAGGAAACGTATATCCTAAAATACTGGTAAATTCATTGTTTCTGCAGTTGCTACCACCGACCCTCAGTATAGCTGACGATAAATGAATAAAAAAACACGTATAAAGGTTTAATTTTAAAAGGTTTTGTTTAATAATCTTATTAATTATTATTTGATTTTTATTTGCTTTTCGCAGAGCGTGATGGAAGTTCGCAAAGTTCTGCCGAACCAAACCCAGGAGAGGGCTCAGCACATTCAAACAGTTCTTGCTGCCCTGCCAAATGCATCACTGACATCCTGAAAGAACTGAATCCGCCATTTGACAGCAAGCTATGTCCCTACAAACATCCTGATTTGGCCTTTGGAATGGAGCAAGCAGGAGTGTAGCAGATAAAGTGGTGAGCTACACTGTTATTCTGAGGATTTTGTGCATGTTTGGTTCATCTAGTATTTTGTTAATAGAAAAATAAGAAATAGTAGAAATACTTAGCAAGCCGGGCATCATCAGTGAAGAATGGAATGGAGTTAATGCTCCAGGCCAATGACCTTTCATTAACATTGCCGTATTTTGAAATTCTGCCTTAGTTAAAACAATGAAAATGTTTTAGGACATAGAACATAGAAAAACTACAGCACAATTCAGGCCCTTTGGCCCACAAAGCTGTGCCAAACATGTCCCTAACCTAGAAATTACTAGGCTTACCCATAGCCCTCTATTTTTCT
>JARFYF010000060.1:23578432-23590229 GCA_030265395.1 Rhina ancylostomus | reverse complement strand
ATACCTCTCCAAATGTTCATAAATCTTGCCTCTCAGGATCTTCTCCATCAGCTTACCAACCACTGAGGTAAGACTCAATGGTCTATAATTCCCTGGGCTATCTCTACTCCCCTTATTGAATAAGGGCACAACATCCGCAATCTTCCGGAACCTCTCCCATCTCCATCGACGACGTTTTATATTGGCTTCTTCATATTTCACATGCATATTCCAATCATTGTTTCAAGTTCTTGATGATTAAAAAGGTAGTTAACCATTTGGCTTTTTACTTTTTGATTTGATGTCTGTCAAAATTCTTCAATGTGATTGGTACTCAATTTACTTGACAACTGAAGTGTTACTTGGCATGAAATCCCCTACAACATCTGCCTGATAGACTACACATTTCACTAGGTCTTTGTTGGTACATTTCTTTGTGCTTAGGGAAGTGCGTCACTGTGCAGTTGACTGGGTCAGGATTGTTACATTTTGTTGTTCTTCTGAAGTCCTTCATTGCTGTTGCCACATCTACATGTTTTTCAATGCATGATTGATATGATCATTATTTTGTGCAAGCTTTGTTGACAGCTCATTTTCCTTTACAGTGGAACTCAATCTTTATCTTCCCAATATGTTCACATCCAAGCACAGGCTCCAGAAAAGTTCTTTCCTGCTTTTTATCTTTCTGATTACTAACCCAGTGCTGCTTAAATTGAAAATCTTGTTAACTTTACACTAATCGGAGACCATAATTGGATCCTTGTTGATCTGTTGGTCTCAGCCACTCACTGAGGTAGCAAGGGAGCTAGGTCACAATCTAGTTATAACATCAAAATATTTTACATTCAGCCATCACATCAAGCTAATCGTCAGTTTTTTTTTGTTCTTCTACAGATGAGTGTGTTCAGCTTTGAGGTGAAAGGTCCATTTTGCCAACAGTATCTATCAGCATCATGCCCAAACTTCATTGTATTTCTTTCCAGCACAATATCGTGACTCGTCCCCTGTCAGTTGAGTGGTTGCGCTACTTGCCACACCTGTCAGTACCAGTCATGTGGAGAAGAGAAGACTGAAGTTTTCAAGATCACAAAAGTGAAAGTGCAAACAGCCATGGCTCCCAGGCAGTCTCATATGTCAAGCCCTCTCCTGACCTGCCTGCCGAAACAAAAACCCACCAAGCCCTGTGATGTCACTTTATCCAGGGAGAGTAACTGAGTAGTTCAGCATGTGCCCTGAGGCCTAATTTACTCTGTGAGCAATAAGACTGCTTGCTGTCCCTCTGGTACTCCTCCATTTTCAATTTTTGCCTAACAGTGGTGCAATATGCTTTGTTTTCATGTTTCTTTACCCGTGTTGATCACTGTGCTTTCTTTCTCTTGTTAATATCTGCGTCATTTACCAAAAACAAAGTGTACGGCCATTTCTTTTAAGGCAAGTTAGATTTTATGGTTTTTATTTCCCATCCATGTAGAACCTGTTATGTTACTTTACGATATGAATTAAATGAACTGTGTTTAAAAGGAAATTGTCAAAATAGATGATTTTGTTATATTTGAATTGTAACTTGCACCTTTGTTAAAGTATTTTTCCCTTTTTATGGCATTGTAATTGTGACTTGTTTCCTTGTGCCAGGTGAAACTTGTTAATGTTAACCCTTTGAAATTTCACAGTGCGTATTATGTTTCTATGTCTTTTTTTATATAAAAAAAACACCTAGAGCCTGCCAAAAAGACCAGGTTTTGGGCTACTTTCTGAACTCTAAAATTTATCAGAAAAAAATACATTTAGATTGAAAGATTTATCTGCTTCAAAAAGTGTAAGAGGCAGAACTTTGAAAGGAATTTGCACGAATGGAAAAAGAGACTACAGCTAACCCAGTCAAGCAGTGTTGAACTGTGATTTTAGTAATCATGGTTTTTTTAAAAAAACAGAAAAGTAGCTTGGGACAGAGAATTTTTAGACCTGATTGAAAATTAAAATATCATCCATTTATCTGCTTCTAAACTACATATCTGTCCAACTTCTGTCATTTGTAAATTTTTTGTTACATTTATTTGATGAAAAAAATGTCAAAAACTTGATATTCAGCTGTTTAACGGGAAGGTACCAAGAAAACACTGAAAGCTTTTATTGTCTGTATCTTTTCTTTGTTTACATGACACTGTATTTATGGGAGAGTCAACTGCCAATCCAAGGAAAAAAATCAGAACTGAAATGCAGTGCCATCTCTCATCTGTAACACATTTTTAATGTTGCTTTGTATTGTAGTAATCAATACGCAGTATATGTTGAATGTATATTAATATACTTTGCTATTTCTGTTTCGGAAATGTTGAAAGTACTTTTTTCTTGTTTATGTTGGACAAAAGGTTCAGTGATCTAGTACATTGTGTGGGTCACTTGCAACTAGTAATTTAGTTGGAAAGTGGGATCATGACAAATAAAACCTATGTAATTTGACCTGACGATTGTTATTATTTAGCTTTTGTTAAGTTACCACTAATGTTGTTTCTCGGTTGCACAATATATTATAATACATTTATGATTTTTCTAGTACAATTACATTGGTCCAAAATACAGTGCTTGCAGTTGGCCTGTTGAATTGTGTGGTGGCAATGACATACACATTTGATAGTTAATGATAAAGGTCTAAATCAGAACATTTAAAGCATTTGATGCTGGTCTGTGAAAAATTTGCTTTTTAATTTGGAAGATTAATCCATTTATGTTAATCCACAACATCAGGTAAAATTGTTGCAGTTATTATTGAAATGTATCCAGACCACAAATGCTTATGGTAGTTTGAATTTCTTGCCACAACATTTTATAATCAGTGCATACTAGAAATTCTTGGACCAAGGAACAACATGAATTTACACAATGCCTTAGATCATTAAAGTCTGAAACATAGTCTCTTGAGATTAGTCTCCTATCTCCTCCATTTTAGTTCCTTTATTGTTTTGTGGAATCCCAAGAAGGTCCAATTCATTATGCCATTGTCAGATTAGCCTGTGTAAATTCAAAACAGAACTGTTAGGTGTGAGCAGTTGCAAACAAGGGAGATGTCGTGAGCTCAGAATCCAGTAAATGTAGCATATATGGAGCCATCAAAATTTGAGCATGTTCTATTAAATATCCAGAACTATGCAAGTTATTAACCCATGTTATTTTTTATAGTGTATGTAAAATTCCCATGTTCTCCCTGTGACTTCATGGGTTTCCTCCAGATGCTTCGGTTTCCTCTCACATCACAAAGGTATGCAAGTTGGTGGGTTAATTTGCCACTGCAGATCATGGGTGAGTGGTGGAATCTGGGTAGAAAGTTGATGGGAATGTGAGGAGAATAATAAATGGGATAAGTATAAATGGTGCTTGATGGTCAGCATGGATTTAGTGGGTGGAAGAGCCCATTTCCATGCTGCGTGATTCCATGACTCATTTTTTAAGAGAAATACAAACTTCAAATATATCCCTTAATTTTGTGTGAAAATATATTACTAAATTAAATTAAAACAAGCAGCCATTAGAGTGAAGGATATCAATTGTGGAACATGTGACTGTTTTCCATGTTTATGGCTTAAATCTGATTGGTCAAGTATAATGTTATTTTTTTCTATATCAGTACCTTACATGTCCAGGATTTAGTACTGTATGGGCAGAAATTTCCTGCTATTGGGATCACCAAAACCACTGATTTTGATTCTCATCAGAAACTGTTCCCTTGCTACTGACTGTAGCCTTAAGCTTCCAACCACTGTTAATCACCAAAATGTGATTGAACTCTGTGACATTGAGAAGTAGAAAAAAAAGTCAGCGATAGTGTTGTATTTTGGATTGCACCTTACTTCATAATGTCTAAAAATGCTTTAAGTGGACCCTTGGGATCCGTGCCAAGAAAATGCTGATCCCAAAGAACCCTTCAAGTACTTAACTGAGATATTTTGGGATTGGACCTCTTTCTTGGCCTGCAATCAAATATAGGTTTGGACAATACTTGCCACCCGTGGTGTTTGGCACCAGTGACGCACCTACAGTAAAATTTGTTCCCACCTTTTCAAGCTAAGACGACACCTTCCCATTGACCCTGCATTCTAGCAGGCTCGGTGCTCTATGGCACAGGTAGGTGTAACTACTGAGCTCAGGATCAAGGTCCATAATTCAGCTTTGTTTCCTCATCTGGTCCCTTTTTCAAGGTGTCATTTGCCCTCACTAATTCGGGGGAGCTGGTCAATTTGTGTGGCGTTGAATCATCATGGACGAGGTAGTTTCCTTCCAAATTGGAGTCTGGGATGTTAATAGATTTTGATTAGATTAAGAAGGAAAACATCAATAATCTTTTAGGGTTCCTCTCTCTAATTGCAGTTGATGAATTTGCTGAAAGGTTGGCTGCGACGGCTTCCAGGTTAAATAACGTTCCAATGTGTACCTTGCATTAGAATAACTCTGAATGAAGGAGCATAAGTATGCACGCATTGATCTGTTAGTGCCATTGGGGAGAGGAATGAATAAGAGTGGTAGAAGCTTAAAGAAATAGAAGATAAAAACAATTGCAAATAATTTTAGCAATGCATTAAGTAGGAAATAGGTGAGACGGTACAGTTAAAAGGAATCAGTTAATTTTATAGGAAGAAAATTGTTAAACACAACCTCTTGGTAAGACTTGTTATATGGTCAATTGATCTTTGCACTATTCTAGTGTTTGTTGAAAGTTGGGAACTCTGGCCGTTGATCACTATACTTCCACATAACTAAAACTTACAAAGCTCAGTTTATAGCTCTCTTCCTTATCAGATGAGATAACTGCTGAGTGATATATACAAGGATCCTTGAGATCTAGGCAACAGCAGAAGCAAAGAAGTACGGCAAGGAACAATTTAAAATAGGTGAGAAAGGGTTGATTTCAAGTCCTATAATTTTAATATTTTGGCTTTCACACATACCATTGATTAAAATGATTTGCTTGAGAACAATATTTACATTGCAGTTATGTGTTCCATTATAAAAATGTTGATTATTTGTGGATTTATTTTGTATTATTTATGTTGTTAAAATAATTCAATTTGGAAAAAAATGTCTACTGAAAATTAAATTTCAGCTAGAAATGTTCATGAGCAATGAGCTGTGAAAATCCTTGTATTACAACTATTTTTTGAATCTCGCAGGACAGGGAAATGTTATTTCTCTCTACTATATTCAGAATTTTTGGCATAAACTTGATGGCCAAGTGGCCTTTCTGTTCTAATTATTTTATAAATCTATTGCCTTCAGTAATAAGGAGGTCAAAGTAGTGAATCCAAACACTACATGATCCAACACCTTATATCTCACTTGAATTCGTTGATGCCTCTCTTGGATGATAAAATTATAATCTGTTGGCACTCCACTGCTTTTTTTTTTGAGGAAATGCTGCAATTTCATTCAGAGGTGTTGGCATTCAATTATTATAGTAAAGTCTTGTTATTCTGGTGGAGGCATGTGGTTTCCTGGCACTTTTGCAAGGAGCACAAGCACAGACCACTTGATCATACAGTTTATAAAGTCTATACAGTTTGTCTATTACAGTTTGAAAGATCTTGCTGTCATATTTACATCTGTAGCAAGTTCAAAGTGATTAATTTTATATTAAACATTTTGAGACATTCCTCAAAGTTTTGATAATGCTCCATCTCAATGCCAAGTCAGTTTGGCTTCCTATAGGAATTTTTTTTGTAGTGGGCAGGGCAAGAGAAAGGGAGAAAATGTTTAAGCAATTCACATAGTGGGCACTCTCCTGATCTAGGCTGTAAACTAATTTAGGATAGATTGCAATTAAGAAATTCTAACTATCAAATATAATTAATTCACAGAGTTTACTGCAGTTATGATCAAAATTCACTTTCGTATAATTTGTGATATCCCAAAAGTTCTAAAAACAAAATCCAAATTCTTCAGGTGAAGGTAAAGAAGTCTTTTTGTGAAATGTATTAAAGTAAACCCTCCTGAAAACTAGTTATTAAAATTCTGACCAGGTTTAAAGTTGTTCTCTGTTAATGGCACAATCAAGATGCAGATTAGCATCAATAAAAAATCTATTTATTTTACCTTTCTCCTCTTACCCTCCTTTCCGTAACATATTAATATTTACAATTTCTCCCATCTTATTGGAAAGTTGTCTAAGAGTCTTAAAATTGTTGGTTAGAAGGTTATTTGACTGCTTTACTTCAATCTGACTTTTCCTATCCTTAAACGATGTTCCCAAAAGAAAAATCCTGCAGATGTTGCAAATCTAAAATAAAGAAAAGGCTGGAAATGCTTCACAGGTCAAGAAGAATGCATGGAGTGTTAATGTTTTAGGGCAGTTAGGTCAGTGACCTCTCATCACAGGTGATTAAAGGTCACTGACCTGAAATGTTACCACAAATATCTCATGACTTGCTAGGCTTTTCTAGCATATTCAATTTCTATTGTAGATACCGACAATGCTCACTTTGAATAAACAGTCACCAGTGAACAGTCAAGAAGGGGGCAATGACTAGTATTAATATTCCCTCAGCCTAGCAAGAGATGTTGAAGCAAATGGTATTGACCACGATGAAACCTGAAACTTCTCTTGAACACCAGGCAACATATTTACTAACTGAGCAACTATAGAGTTTAAAAACTAGTAATTCTAACCCTTTGTCCTCAATAAAACTGCAAAGTCTGGGTGCGTAATCATGCAGATATGACAAAAGAAGTTCCATTCAGAAATTCTAAATGATATTATTTCTTTACAGTGTCTGAGCCAGCAGTCATCATGAAGGCAGTTGTTATGACTTCGCTACTCTTTATAACCATAGGTAGGTGACTTCAACCATTGAAATAACACACAAATGTACAGATCACAGTTCTCATTTAAAAGAAACATTTGATGCTGCAAAGTTTAATGGCTTCATTACTAAATCTATTTTGTTTAATGATTTACAAAGCAGTGATCACCAGCTGTAAATCTGTTAAAGCTTTATAACATACCATTCAGATATCTATAGTGCTGTATTTAGGAAATCTATAACAAAGCACCTAATTGAATCAAATTGAAGGATTATACAGACATCAGAACTCTGATGTTTTTGAAATATCCAATGTGCATTTTGCATTTACCTGCACAAATTGAATAAAATATTCAAGCAATTGTGCTCAAAACTGATCTAATCTCACAAGATGATTCAGTGGTCAATGCAAGAATAAGGTAAAAGTTCATACTTTTATCGCTTAATTCACCTTTCATGTGTTTTTCACTGTTACTAAAAATATCTTTGGAAATAGAGTGAATATTTTGATTAAAAAGTATTTCTTTTTAACACCTGTTATGACTTTGAATTTATGGACTCTGATTATAAGTGGATCATTTGCATTTTTCGAAGCTATTATAAAGACAGCCACACCCAACTATCTCATTTTCTTCAGTGCTATCTTGAAGTTTCTGCCTTTTGATGGGATGAGGTTCTGTGGCTATTCAGTGCCCACCAATACCTCTCGAATGGCTTTTTTCCCATGTATGAGATAAATGAGTGGTCAGCGCCAAATTCTGTCATGGTCTTAACCAACCCACATTTTCAAGGAGGATTGATAACTGATATGTTCTCATATTTCCTTTCACTGTCTAATGGGAATGTTAGGCCTGACAGACAGCTGGTGAGATTAATTCCTAATTACCACAGTGTCAGTTGTAGCTCACTTGGATGCACACTCACTTCAGAAGTTTGTAAGTTGATGTCTCACTCCTGAGACTTCAATGCTGTTGCTAATAGTTCAGAGCAACACAAAGGGGTGGTTGCACTGCAGGAGATGCTGCCTTTGGATGATTTGTTAATCTAAAGTTTCATATTAATGTATTCAGATTCAAAGTCTTACAACACAAAAAGAAGCCCTCCAGCCCAGCATGCCGACCATCAGGTACCTACCTACACCAATCCCATTTACTTCCACTAACAATGCCTTGGCGATTCAAGTGTTTGTGCAGATGCTGCTTAAGTGTTGTGAGAGAACTTGCCTCCATCACTTTCTCAGGCAGTGAGTTCCAGGTTGTAACCACCCTGGGGGCAAAAGTTCTTCCTCAGATCTCAAAGTCTCATACTCTCCAGCTTAACCCTATATCCTCTGGTCTTGGACAGTTGGGGAAAGTTTATTGCTATCTACCCTACGTACAGTATGCCTCTCATAATTTTGTATACATCTACCAAGTTCCCCTTAGCCTCCTGTGCTCCAAGGCAAACAAACCCAGCCTATCCGGTCTCTCCTTGTAACTGAAACTTCCCATCCCAGGAAACATCTTGGTGAATCTCCTCAGCATCCTTCTCAGTTCCTTCCCTTACTATGTAAGAGATCCAATGGAATACTTATGATGGAAGGGAGACACCCCAGTATCCTAATCAAAATTTATCTTTCAAACAACCTCATTGTGTTGCTGTTTATGGGAACCTGCTGTGCATAAATTGACCTCCATTTTCCCTGTTTTACAACAGCTGCTACACTTGAAACATTCTCCTTGAGCTGTAAAACACTTTGGAACATGTGATGTTGTCAATTTTTAAGATGATCTTCAAATTATATTTTATAAACGGCCAAAACATCAGCCATATGGCAAAAATTGAAGACTATATTTGAAAAATATAGTAATATTTTGATACTCTGACCTAGTTTAATAATTTGTACCTGTAACACCACTTGTCGCCTATTCTTTTGTATAGGAACTCGTGGTGCAGTCTTATGGAAAGATGAGCCACAAACTGATCTGGACAAAGTAAGAAGTTCTCTACATATCTACCTCGATCAAGTGAGTGAAACAGCCAGAGGTGCTATTGAACAGATAGATAATTCCACGATTGGAAAGCAGCTCAAGTAAGTACTGATATTCCATCAAAACACTTGTATATTTTATAAAATAACAAGGAAGATAAGGAGTATATGGGCTATTCTGTTGTTCAATGAGATCGTACCTGATCTGTGCAGATTCCTTAATAACGTTGTTGATCACAGGTTTAAAATTAATAATTGACTTAACAACAATTTCTATTTGTAGATTGCACTGCCCTCTGTTCAGGGAAATATTTCCTAGCTTCATTCCTTGTAAGCCTGGCTGTAATTTTTAGACTTTGCACCAAGTCCTATACTCTCAAATCAACAGCAATAGCATTTTTTTAACCATAACAGTTTACTATGTTAAGACCCAAGTAAATTATCCTTTAATCTTATGGAGAATAAGGACCTGATTTAGTCTTTCTCTCCAGAATGTCCAGGTTTCACTCTGATAAACTCCACACCACATGTCTTTTATGGTTTGTATACATTTTTCAAGGTGTGGTGCCCAGAAATGCTCAAAATACTCACAGTTGTGGTCTGACCAGAGCATTATACCATCCTTGTCTTCTAGTTTTATACATAGAAGGGTAAATTTTCACTGGCAACAAACAATCTGCTGGAGGAGCTCAGTGGGTCAAGCAGCATCTGTGGGAGGAAAGGAGTTGTCAACATTGCGGGTCAAAACCCTGCAACAGGACTTGCTTGACCTGCTGAGTTCCTCTAGCAGATTGTCTGTTGCTCCAGATTCCAGCATCTGCAGTCTCTTGTGTCTCTAACTTTTCATTAGGGTTTTTGTTCTCTATCTGTACTATCCCAGAACATTTTAATAATCTGTGTACATGGATGACTGCCTCTATGAATTTCCACCATATCCAGCTTTTAACCATTCAGCAAGTACTTTATTCTATAGATCTGATGAAATGGATAACCCCCACTTTTACCCATTCCAAACACATGGCTTTGTTTCCCTTCAGTAGTTTATCAATGTGAATGTTGCAATCCCAGCTCCAGTCAAAGGGAAGCTACAAGTCATGTTTTGTCAATTCAGATTTATTCCTGTTATCCCTATTCTTTGTGTCCAGACTTTCTAGTCAGTTTCCTAACTTGATGAATGATTTGCTTTCAATTTCATGAGCTCAATTTGACTAACAGTCACATCGAATAAACTTTTCAACTGTCTCTGGAAGCCCCAAACAACAATCACATTTCTCCATTCACTACTTTAGAATATATTCATCCTCAATAATGTAATACTGATTGGTTTTGAATCAGTTTTAGAAAAAAACTAAAAATGATCATTACAAACTTTTTGGCTCATTTTATTTTAGAATGTAATCATGCTAAACTCTCTGATCTTTCATTGAGTGCAAGTTCTGCATGGGTGGATCATGATATGTAAATGGAATCAAAAGAGAAGTTGTTCAGGGCAAGATCAAGTTCTGCCAGGCAGGTGAGAGTGTTAGTGAAGGGGAGCTGGTTGGATCTGTGTCCAGAAAAAAGCAGAGGGCTCTAAGACATTCCTGGTGGAGAATAGAAGTGTATAAACATTGGACATGGAGTGACAGGCTAGAAATATGCAAACCACTTTCCAACTCCAAGATCAGCACATCTGACCACAAGGCAACCTGTCTTGACTAATCTCGGATGGATATTAACAGTAATAACATTTATCTTCCCAACTCCAGGAGGATTCATGCCTCATGTACCTTCAAAATGCATTTGGATTGGGATAGAGAAGTGTAAAACGTTCCCAAGTATAAATGCTCCACAATTGCTGGCTGAGTGTTCAGCTACCAATGCAGTCAACTCTCGAATTCCATCCCTAAACATCTCCACTTCTTTACCTCCCTTTTTCCCTTTGTAGAGCAGTTTGACCACACTTTCAGTCATCTGTCTTAATATCATCTTATTCAACAGCATTATTCTTTTTAATATTGCTTTTTTTTTGCCACCCTGAAAGCTCTACTGAAATTCAAGTTGTTAATGGTGTAAAATATCTCAGATTAAAGGATCAAATTATTTAAGAGCATAAAAAATGCAACAGAAGTTGATGTACTCTTAATAATCTTTGGTTTCCTCTCTAGCCTCAGGATTTCAAAGAGTTTGGACAACCTTGGTATCTATGTTGCAGAGCTGCAAAAGATAGTAACTCTTCCATCAGATGAAATTAATCAGAGATTCCAGAAAGACAGTGCAAAGCTTCAGCAGAAGTTTCGGAAGGGCTTAAAAGAGTTTAAAGCCAAAATTCTTCTCTACACTGAAGATCTCCACAACAAAGTCAACCAGAATGTTGAGGAGTACTGTGTCATGCTAAGTCCTCTGGCTGGCGACCTGAAGGAGATAGCTCTTCAGAATGCCAAGGACCTCCATCAAAAGTTGACCCCGTTAGCTGAGGAGATCCAGGAGAAAATGAGGACCAACATTGAGGACTTTAATAAGNNNNTCAATCCATATGCTACTTCAATTCACGAGATAGTCAACCAACGACTGGCATCCTTCCAAAAGAATGCATCTCCTTATACCAGGAAATTCAGTGAACTGTTCTATGAATGCTTTAAGAATTTGAGAATGAAGTTCACCCCTTTATCCCAAGACATCCGGCAGCTTCTCACTGACACATCAAAGACTTTGAAAGCAGACTAACATCAGTATGGAATACATTTTGCCAACATTTCATTTAAAGACAGAAGAGAAATTCAAGTAACTAAAATGGTTCTTTAGGCCAAGATCAATTGCTCTTTGTCTTGAATTGCATCACCATAATTCCAACATTTACATTAACACAGTGTATTGATTTTATTTATTCACTGAGTCGAGAAACAAAAGTACTGTACTAACGAACATACTTATCCAAGCCCTCAGTTCATCTCCCTTATTCCTGACGCTACTTGCATTTACATAAATGCACTTCAGTCCATCCACCTTACTACTTTTATAGCCTGTACTCTGTTTCTCCTTCCCCAAAGCCTCTGTTTGATCTAACTTTTCCCCATCCCCA
>JARFYF010000060.1:23313769-23326618 GCA_030265395.1 Rhina ancylostomus | reverse complement strand
TAATTCTGCATTTAAATATCCTGAAGTGTAGCTGGGAAATGAGAAGTTGTTTGGCTTTTCACTCTTCCACAAATGCAAACCCCATTGCTCCTTTTAGTGATGTTTCTTAAAATGTTGCACAAGAATTAAAAAAAAAATTGGATAGCCTGAAGGTTATAGATGTAAACTAAAATATCAATTTAATTGTGTTCATATAGGTCGATTCTCAGAACATATTGGGTTAAAGTGACATTTAAAGCCTTATCTATATTTTCTGTAAATGTTACTGTAGCAAACCATGAATGCTGCTAATTACAGAAGAATCAAATGCATGTTTTTTTATTAGAGTTTTGAACTGAGCCATCTATATAGAATCGCTTTTTGGTTTACTCTTAATATTTGAAAACTGGGGTGTTAATTGGATGTTTTAATGATCATTCATTTGAATTGTATTGGGCAAAAAAATGAAATGAGATCATAACGGTTGTAATCTTTGGCTAATAATCATGCTTAAAAGTAAATTGTGCACATATTTAATAGGATTTTAAAATTGGAGAACCTTATTGAACAGGGCGAAGCCATTTGACTCTTGTGCCAAAAATTGAAAGAGATCCCCAAATTGTCCCATTCTGTTTTTCTTTTGGCTCTTAAATATTTCCTCTTCAAATATATCCAGTTGGAGATGGACAATAAATGTCACCATTAATAGCAATATCCACACCATGTGAACAAATATTTAAAAACAAACTTCAGCTACCAGCTTGAATAGCAGTGGTAACAGTTTATCCTTATTTACTGCCTAAGCCATTCATAATTCTGAATATCTTTATTCGATTTTGCCTCAACCATTTCACTCTCAGACAGAATGATCTTAATTTTTCATTCTGTCGTACCTGTACTTGTACCCCTTAATCACTATAACTACTGCAGTTGCAGAAACTGCTCTTGGGAATCACCAAGTTTACATCATCGCTTGCATTATTTTCTAACTCTTAACAGTCTCAATGACCAGTGAACATGTACGAAAAAGGGGCAGCCTGAAATATCTGTGGGTTTTATTCTTAATTGCTTGCTTAATTAATTGTTCACCAGGAAAAACATTTAATCAAAGAATAGCTATCAAGCATATCTACAAATATCTTCATTTATCTGTTTGAAATTGAAGAGTGATAGCTGCAAGAGTACACTTTAAAATATTGATTATAAATGCTGATTGTTTGCACTTTAGGTATTTGAAGTGGTGCATCTTTTGTAATGCTGTAAAATTTTTGCCAAGTTTACAAGCTATCTGCCAGTTGGCATAGTGCCTGGAAAGTTTCAATGCAACTATTGTTTTGATTCTTCAATGCACATCCAGTTCTTAAAGGCCAGTGTTGAGCTTGGAACTTTGTAACTTCAGTCCTGTCACAAGTAAAAAAAATTAGCAAGTGTGGAGCAATCTTTAATAAAGGAGATCATATTTAAAGCTTTAGTTTTGTAATTCTTGAATGGTATGACTTTCTGATCCCTTGTAAACAGTGTTTCTTTAGCTTGTGTTAAAAGGGTGCAAAATTTCATAATTGTTCTTTGCTGCAGAGTAGTAGGCTAGTTGACACTAGCATGCTGCTGAGGTTATCTTTCATGGCCCACTTCCTGCCATCTCCAACCCACCTCACTGTCAACCTGCTGGTGAGTAAGGTCAGGATCCAAAATGGTGAACTTTGCTTTATAGAATGCTTTCATGTTAGCTGACTGGTAAAGCGCACCCACTGAACATCTGAAAAATCTAGCCAGTAAAATCCATTAAGGGCAATGAATGGAAAACAATTTGAAAATCAATTTTATTACTAAATTAAAAATCAATTTTTATAGTGAATCACTAAATATTGGGAAAAAGAGATAATTAAGAGCATTAAACCAATTGCAGTTGAGTAACAAAAATATTCTACATTTGACCTTCTTTCTTTAAAGCTTTTCCTCTTTTTCAAATAGTTCGACAAGCCATTACTTCAGTGAATGGGTTCCTTGGTGTAAGTGCAGGGAAATTCAGCAAATTAATGCTGTACTAGATTCCTATGAGTAACCCAGTGGCAGAGTGCAGCCAGCAAATTCAGGAATACTGTGGTTACACAGGAGTTCTGAATTTGTTGATGTTTACAAAGATAAAAGCTGGCAGCTCACTGTGGAACTGCTGACATCTCCTGACATGTATCAGCCAATAATTTGCAGTGAAGTAGAAAGTATATCCCATGTTTTGTTGTGAATATGGTGCCTCTTCATCCCAAACATGCTATGTAATTTGTTCACTCTGACATCATGGAGTCTCTAATCCAGAAACCCAACTCCAAAAACAAAATGTGTAGTGAATTACTTGCCAGGTGAGACTGCATCGGTTGTGTTTACTGTGAGTAAAAAGTGGTTTCTGTTGAAGGAATATAGAAATTACTTTATCTGCTGAGTATTTCAAGTATTTTTGTTATATTTTGGATTTTCAACCTTCTGTAGTTTATTGCATTTGCCTTGTCACAGAACTGTTTATCAATATTAACATTTGGTAATTTCCTTACCATTGACTCTTGGTGTGGATTCAAATCCCACTTGGGAGACTTGACCACAACAGTACAATCAGGTAATACTGAAAATGTGCTGTCAAATGTTTTCTTTCAAACGAGTGTCTCTTGATATCTACCTTATTTATCATCAGAAAGACCAATGGAAGCAGAAGCATTGCTGCTACATCACCACCACCACCACCAAGTCCCCCTCCAACTCGTTCATCTCTCTGACTAGGAAAATACATTACAGTTCCTTTGCTGGATCTAAATCCTGGGAATCTTTCCCCAGAAGCACTATATAACCCTTTTTGTTGAGGAGCTGTGGTTCGAAGTGGCTCACTACCACCTTCAAGTTAAGGGTATGCAATAAATACTGATTTTCATAGTGATGTAACTATCCTAATAAATTTCATTCTTTAAAAAAAAACTATAGAATTTTTCAACAAAACACAAGGCACTATCCTTAGTGTCTTGGCTAATATTTTTCCCTAAGACACACATGGGAGGATTACTGGTTGTAGGTGCCTAGTGTGTGTAAATTTGCTGCTGTGTTTATGTAGCTACAATGGTGATTGAACTTGGTACTTGCTATAAATCAATTTATAATGTATTGAGGTTGTGAAAAGCACTAGATAAACATGATTTTTTAAGTTAAACCTTTTCCTTTGTACACCAACAAGAATTTGATCTAGTTCTATTTTGTAATCTTTATTTTGGAATACTGTTATTATTTTAAGTAATTTGTGTACAGAGGCAGATGTGGTCAATTTACATACAAGAATTCTGCAAACAAAAATTATTCATGTTGAGGTAGAAGCAGTAAATAGGTACATGATCGCATCTCTGGCTAAGCAATCCCAAGTTTTAAATGTCTCAATCTAAAGTTTTGTGTTAGAGTTTGTACTGAGGCATACGTGATGTTTGTCTACCTTTGTTAACCCATAACTTATTCCTCATCTTCGTGTTAACCTCCCAGTGATATAAAATTTGATTATTAAGTGATTGTGTTGTCTTTGTCACTCGCTCACCAATTAACTAGGATCATTGCTGTTTGTGACCTAGCTCCATATCTTTGCCTTTGCACCATATCCTGTAGTAATCTTTTTTTTGTTAACCAAAAAGGTGGTGGTCTTGGATTTAAAATTATTGAAGTTTTTATCTAGAAATTTTTCCTAACTGGCTATGATTTACTTTTAATGGTAACATAGTATGAGATCCAGCTAGTGAAATAACTTCTGATTGCCCAGTCCAATTTCCCTTAATATCATTAACTTTGACCAAATCATGCCTTGACCCTTTGGGGTACGTAAAGGCAAATTGTATTTAATTAACAGTAGTATTTTGGTGATGCAGTGGAAGGGGGTGCTCTCATCTCCAGTGACATGGGTTCAATCTTGACTTCTCTTGTGTGTTTACACCTTCTCTCTGAATATGTGGGTTTCCTGTGAATGCTCTGGTTTCCTCCCACATTCTCTTCCCCACTCCCCCCCCCCCCCCCAAAAGCAGATTGGTAGGTTAATTGGCCACTGTAAATGTTCCCTAGTGTGTAGATAAGCAGTAAAATCATGGTGGGGGTGCAGTTGATGGGATGTAGGGAGAATAAAATGGCTTGGTGTAGGATTAGCTCAAGGCTAGGTGCTTGACTGTCAGCACAGACTGGGTCAGCTGAAGGGCCTGTTACTGTACTGTATCTCTGATTCTAGTTACAAGGACAGACTGAAGAAGCTGGAGGTAGGTAGAGAGGGGGTATTTAAATTCATGAAAGATCGAGAGAGTCGTGGAGTAATGCAGCAAGGAAGCGGGCCCTTCGGACCAACTGATACATGCTGACCAAGATGCCCATCTAAGCCAGTCCCATTTACCTGTGTTTGGCCCATATCCCTCTAAACCTTTCCTATCCATATACCTGCCTAACTACCTTTTAGGTTATTGTACCTGCCTCAACCACTTCCTCTGGCAGCTCATTCCACATATGCACCACCCACTGTGTGAAGAAGTTGCCCTTCCAGGTCCCTTTTAAGTCTTTCCCCTCTCACCTTAATCCTATACCCTTCAATTCTTCATGCCCCAGCCCTGGGGAAAAAACTGTGTGCATTCTCCCTATTTAAGCCACAACGTCAAGCGAAGAGCGAGCTCACGGAGAACCCAAACGCGGCACACTGGTACAAGATTGGAGTCAGGATACTTGCTCAGAACCAAACGCAGGTGGCAACTGGAAGGAATCTTGTCTCACGGCTCTGAGGTGGGGTCCCAACACAAAAATTGGATATCCTAAGAGGAACAGTGAAACCAGGACTGCTCTAGAGTTGGCAACTCTAAGCAGCCAGAAGACCAAGTATACCCTAAGGTTGACCAATGCTCTGACAACTAGTGCAAATGAAACCAGGATTCTTATGCTAGTCCCCTGATGGGAGTCAGGTGTGTGTCGTTATGCGATTAGTTCTGCATGGAATCCATGTGCTGCACAACAAGGCACCATCAATAGAGCCGAATTGAGGGCCAGCACTCGGAACCACGACAGAAGCAGACATGATGGGGAGTAGGCCTCTGAGACCCTGTAGCCAGACTGATCTGATGTAGTCTCAGATCCACTTTCCCACCAGTCCTTGGTAACCTTTCACCATTTTGATTATCATTATTCCATATGAGTAAGAGGCAAAATTCTTTGGTGATCCAGAGTTGTTTGTTCATCACCAGGATGAGCATTCATTCTGAAAAAATGCCCAGGTTGATCTCATATCAAGCAGGTTGCCAGGATAAGAAAGTGATTGGAGGACACAGTGAACGAAGATGCGCAGTGTCAAGAACATCACAAGAATCCACCAGTTGCTCCTCTTAAACCCTTGGCCCAAGTGGGACAAACCTAGCTCGAAGATGCACGTGAATTTTGTAGGTACATATCTGGGAAAAATGATCATGATGGTAGAAGGTACGTGTTCAACGTAGGTAAAGGTGTTCCTACAGATAATTTTACATCTTGTGACTACTTTGGACTTAACAATAATCTTGCGTACATGCGGTTGTGCAGCCTTACTTGTGACGAACATTGCAAGCAATGGCACTGGTGCTGCATTTGTTGAGTTTCTCAGTAGGAATGGAGTCAAGTGTTGACACATGGTTCTGTACCAGTCAGCCTCAAAAAATTTGGCAGGAAGTCCTAACTAGTAAAATGGCACAATCAGCCTTAATGTTCTCCTGATCCTGAAGTTGAGATTGATCGGTTTAGCACAAAATCAAAATCAAACCTACAATTTGCAGTAATAGAATCAGTTTACCATTAAAGCTTTTGGCAAGGAATTAAAAATATGTTCCAATATGCAAAGATTATCTGATAACAGAAGATTGGAGGTGAAATGGAGAGCAAAGTTGTACGATTCTTATTTCACCTCCAGAATAGACTACATCCAACTACAGGACAGATACCAGTTGAGCTACAACATGCAGACATAAAACAATGTGAAGTCAGAGCTTCGTGTTTTTGTGTGCTTTAGGAGGAGTAACATGATAACAGAGCTAGTGATGAACAATTAAGTTGATCCTGCATTTGCACAAAAAATCATATGAGGAAGTTGATTATTGATATTCCAGTGCATCAGGAATGAACTGAACTTGTTTCATTTGTAGTTTATCTGGATGACAGTTGTTTGATGAAGCATCATCAAGACCATTTAAGACATCAAATGAAGTAGATGAGGACTGCTACAACCAGAAATCTTCTCCTAAACTGAATCTGATTTGGTGCAGGGGGACACACCTATCACTGTCTATTGTTGATACTCCAGCACAAACTGAGCTGCATCATTCACAAATGTGACAGGTGAACTTTATAAAGTAACACGCATGATGCTGGAGGAAGTCAGTAGGTCAGGCAGTATCCATGGAGGGAAATGAACAGTCTCGACTCAAAACATTGGCTGTCTATTTCCCTCCGTTGATGCTGGCTGACCCACTGAGTTTCTCCAGCATCTTGTGTGTTGCTCCAAATTCCAACATCTGCAGTCTCTTGTGTCCCTAAACATTATAAATATTTGGTACCTAGTTCTGTTGTATTGTTGTACTATTTTTGACCATGTTTTGTGTATGTTTCATACATACTCAAGGGGAAGAGGTTATCCTTTAAAAGACATAGTTGCCTCAAGAAATGTGATTGTATTATCACTTCCCTCTAGTGGTTGGATGATGTCACAAAAATAAAAGTGGCTCTACACACAGAGGCACACGGTGAATGAACCTAATGGACTGTGAAAAGTTTTACTCCATGTTCACTCCGACAGAGTGCAACTGTTATGACTGTAGCCCTATTAGTGACCCGCCTAAGAGAATGCATAATCCAGCTCAATTGACCTATTCCTGTTCTCCTGCTCCTGAGGCTGACAAATGGTCTTCTTGGTGCAGCAAATTGGACCTGCAACTTGCAGCAAGAGAATTGTTTTCCTAGATGAACTCGGGCAGAGGTTTACAGCGAGAGGGAGGAGGTTTAGAGGAGATCCGAGGGGAAGTTTTCTCACACAGAGAATAGTCGGAGTTGGGAATGCACTACCTGAAGAGGTGGTGGAGACAAGTACTCTCACAACATTTAAGTATCTAGACAAATAATTGCCAAAGCATAGAAGGTTATGGGCCAGCAGCAGGTAAACGGGATTAACGTAGATCTGTACAACAGGTGGCATAGACATGGTGGGGTGAAGGCCCTGTTTCTATGCTATATGACTCTATGTAAGTTATGTATAATTTACGTTAACTTAAGTTTATGTTAACTTATGTTTGTCATGTTTGTATTGTAATGTGCTGCTGCTGTAAAAAGCTAATTTTCATCGCACTTATACCCTGTGTATGTATGCCTATGACAATAAACTTGAATGGACACTGACTTTGTCAAGGCATCAAAGGTGTATCCCATTCATTCTACTCTTGCGTGAGCACATGAAAATCCTGGGCATGTCCTACCTGGCAGTTCACTCCAAAGTTGCTCAGCAATGGCTGCGAACTGTAAGACATCACTGAGGGGGGCCCCACCATAGCGTAGCTGGGACAGGCAGGCTGCATGCACATGTCTTGCATGTAGGATGAGTTTACGGCATCGTGCGAGGAGTAACTGGGACAAGGCGACCACTGTGGTATCGGCTGTAGGTTAGCAGAAGACGGCTGAGGCAGCCATGTAGTGTGGAAGGTTCCCTCTTCAGCATGTTGCACTGATGATGAAGCAACATCTGTCTCATGGAACACAGGGTGTCCTAAAGTTAGGCAAAATTGGCAAGAAATTTAAAAACACATTAATTCTCAGCATTGATGAGAATTGAACAGTGGTGACAATAAACTTTGCATATATTACAGATTCTGTTTTGTAAAATTCTATACCATAATTATTATAGGGCTGAAACTGCTCAAAGGCCATTAAAAGCAAACTATTCATAGTAAAAGTTTGGAAATATCCAGCAAGTGAAGCAGTATCTCTGGACGGTGAAAGACAGATTACATTTCAGGTCAATAACCTTCCATCAGAACTGGAAAAGTTAAGGGTAAGCCGTCTTTTATGGGGTAACGAAAGGGGAGGGAGACTGAGAGATTAAAAGCCAAGGTGTGGTGATGGGGAAGAATAAAGGAGGGGTCGCTCACGGACCTCCCTGTTTCTTGTCTCCCTCTTTCTCTGCAGTGTGAAACATTTCCTCCCTAACTTCTGCCAGCTTGGATGAAAGGTCAATGTGATGCTATCTTTCACCATAGTTCCTGCCTGACATCTTGCGTATTTCTTGCAATTTATATTCTCGAATTTCTGGCTTCAGGGGAGGGTGATAAACTGGAGGAGTCAGTGCTGGGACCACACTCTTTCTTTTGACGTGCATTGATGATTTGTATATCATAACATTTAAAATATCTGCATATGATGCCAAGCTTGAAGGGGTGTTAAACAGTGAAGTGAACCAAAATATTCTGCAATTGATAGACTGAGAAATTGGGCAGACAGGTGACAGATGAAATTTAACATAGAGAAGTGTAAAGTGATACATGTTGGCAGAAAAGCGTGCAGAAAAACATGGGTTAGATGCCACAGTTTTGAAGTGTGGGCAGGAGTAGAGGGATCTGAGTCTACAAGTTCATAAGCCTTTGTAAGTGGCAGAGCATATTAAGAGAGTGATTAGTAAAACAAATGGGATTCCAAGCATTATAAATAGAGGCACAGAGTACAAAAGGAGGGAGATTACATTTAATCTTTATAAAATAGTGGTTATGCCAAAACTGGAGTATTGCATTCAGTTCTGGTGAACACACTTTAGAAAGAATATAAAAGCTCTGCAGAAGGGATTGACCAGAATGGTTCGAGGAATATTGGATCTTAGCTATCAGGTTAGATGCAAGAATCTGAGCTAATTCTCTTTGGAATGAAAATGGTTGAGAAGAGATTTGATGTAGGTGTTCAAGGTTTAGACCAGGTAAGTGAAGATAAGCTACTCCATTGGCAGAATGCTTAAAGATCAGGGACACAAAGTCACGGGATGGGGAGGGTGGGTATGAAAGTAAAGTTTTTTTAATGCAGAGATTGGTTATGAACTGTAATTCACTGCACTTAAGGGTGGTTGAAACAGTCAATCAGGGATTTTAAAAGAAAATTGGTTTTGGACTTGGAGACTGTGGGGAAACAGTCTGGGAATAGGTTGTTCTGCAAAGAACTGGCCTGAAAGCAATGGGCTGAATGGCTTCCTTCTATATCATAAAGATTCTGCAATCTTATTTTATAGCTGTTGAATTCCAATGCTGCAACATGCATTCCTCAGTTAAAAATGGTTCTTCCAGCTATTTGTATTTATTTTAATCCCCAGCTCTGTAAATCAGATTTTTTTTATATTTGTTAGTTCACGGGATGGAGATGTTGCTGCTCAGCCAAGCCACTGGTGGGTCCACAGAGCTGGGGAAGGATGGCAAATTCCTACCTCTGAAGGACATCCATCAAACAGTTGGGTTTTAATGGCAATCTTACAGTTTCAATGTCACCATTACTAATACTAGTTTTTCTTTCATTCCAAATAAATATTTAATTACCGCCATGACAGGATTGACCATATGTCTCAGGATCAATACACAAGGCCTCTGAGTATTTAATCACTATACTAACATACCCCTGTGCAGATTATGGAATGGGTGCATTTCTGTTGGAGACAGTAAGCATAATCCCTTATAAAGGCCACAGTGATGGGCATGCCATGCATTAAGATATTTTTGTTACATTTAGGGAAAGCTTAAGCATGTAAGAAGCATCGTCCAGCCTGATGACAGCTCAGTCTCTAGTTTTGAAGGGGAATCTATTTTCCTCATTAGTTTTGGTAATGATACAGTCCAAGTGTTGGTATCCAGCTTTAAATGCAGAGCAATGTGCCAGCATAAGAACTGATAACTGCTGATGCCTCACATGCCAAATTATATATTCTACCTGACCTGAAGCCACCTGATCACACCAGAGAGGTGAAATAAGAAAACATCTCAAGCTAATTTTGGGGTTAAAATTCCATGAAATTCCTCTCTAGTTCCCCACCCTCCCCAACTGATTATTAAAACTAGCCCAGGAGACTGCCCTGACACTAATAATGCTTTCCTATTGTAAAAGTTGTTCTTATAAATAAGGCTTCTTATGAGGTTAGAATCTTATTATTTCTCCCTTGAATCTCCTGTGCCACCTCCATGCTATGTCATCTGTGTTTCTGGTTTCCGTACTGAGAGGGACATTAGTCTAAGATTGGTTTCCTACTGCAGTATTCCCCATTGCTGGCTTAGAGACAGAGGAACGAAGAAATCCTCATTCTTCATTTCAAGCTAATGCAAGTCTGTGCCTGAAAGATTCCTCACTTTGTTGCTTGCAAGAGCTCAAGAAGAAATTGGTCAAGACAATGGGCTGTATTGTCCCTTCCCGTAAAAGTGTCCATTCCTCAGTATAGCAATCATGTCTCAGTCCCAATCAACAGCACATGGAGACATCATTAGGAGTGATTCTATTTAACACAGTGTCATAGATTCATACAGCATGGAAACAGGCCCTCAGCCCAACTGGTCCATGCCAACCAAGATTCCCATCTAAGTTAGTCCCATTTGCCCGCGTTTGACCTGTATCCCTCTTAACCTTTCCCATCCATGTACCCATCCAAGTACCTTTTAAATGTTGTTACTCTGGTATCTGGTGATAAAAATGAGTTGAAAAGTATTCTGTTCACTGACTGTCATCATAGGAAAGCAAATGATATGGTGAACCTTAGTTACCGTTTTGTGTCAAAATACTTGGCATGCATGACATAAACACAATAGAACTAAAATAATGCTAACTCAACAAGATATCTTTGGCAATAAAAACTGTGCCAATTTTAAATGGACAAACAATGAATTACTGTATGTAGGTAAATTAACTATTTAGAGCTTCTTGCTGTCAAAATTACACTGTTTATGCAATAAATATGTACCTTAGATCTTACCTATTTGTGAATAGCATGTCATTGAGAGATGTGGCAAAACCATCTGCTTGACATAAAAATATACACAATTAGAAAAATCATAGCAAATATTGTTGCTGTAAATACAAGACTTTTTGCTCTAAGAAGTGTGATTAGTATCTTTTTTCACCTGCAATGAATTCAAATTAATGGGCTGGTAAGAATAATATCAGAGCAGAGTGATTCTCATTGGGTTTCATACATACAAATTTGTGAATGCATTCCATCTCAAATCACTCCCATATTCCTTGGATACTAACTCAAGCAGTTGAACTTGTGAAGAATAGTGAAGGAGATTCAAGGAGAAGATATTCACTAAGGCGAATGGGAGCCATGACATGATCATTGTATTTGTTTTTTATTTAGAAAAAATAACTTTGTGGCCTTTGAGTCATAAATTGATCTACTCTGAACAAATATTCTCTATTGACTGTAAATGCACTTGCACTATAGTTGTCCTGTTGCTATGTACCAGGATTAAATCTTGCAAAGTGAATCTGGAGTAGGGGGCAATGAGATCAATTATGTGGGCTCCAGGTCCACAGTGGCAACACCTACCTCTGTCTCACCATCATTTCCTTCCACTCTGTGTTGCTAGACTTCAGTCCTGCATATGCTGCAATTCCCTCTAGCTGAACAGAAACCATTTACCTTGATCCTACTACAAATCCTACTACAATTTTGTTATCACTGACTCCATCCCACTCCCTAGTTACTGGCTTAGAATGACTGTTTGTAATGTCAGAGTTCTATCTCACCTTCCAACCCTGTATGTTTTCTATTGCAAAGACCTCATATGTGTATCTCTCTATCTTAACTTGTCTCTCTCCCATCCTTAGCTTACAATCATTCATGTTTTTGCTGCACCCAGGCTAAACTCTCCCAATGTTAGCCTGACAGGTCTGATGTATTCCATTCTTCATAAGTCTGAGTTTGTTGAATACTCTGCTGTCTAGATTCTAACCTGCATATGTTCTGGCAGCATATCACTTTGTGTTCCTTGATAGCTGTTCCAATAATTTTACAATTGAAAATTCTTATCCATAGTATCAAAATCCTCTGTGGCACAATCTTTTTGCATACTCTTCCAGCCTTAAAACCCTTTAATCTTGCAATGCACTTCCCTGTAGCTGTGACACTTTACTTTGTACTCTGTTATCATTTTTACCTGCACTACCTCAATGCACTCTGTACTAACTCAATGTATCTGCACTGTGTATTGAATTGAGCTGTACGAATGGTATGCAAGACAAGTTTTTCACTGTACCTTGGTATAAGTGACAATAATAAACCAATACCAATACCGATAATCATTCTCCATTCCTTCACCTCTTGTGCATGCTCCTTTCCTATTTTTCATGCTTTAGTTACCTGAGCTATGGGAACATTTCCTTAAATCACTTCAAAGCTTACCTTATTTAGTCATCTCCCCTAATATCTGCCACTTTAGCTAGGTAACATTACACTCCGGCAACATACCTTGGCATGTCTTCCCATGTTGAAAATGTGATACCATTGCAAGCTCTGACAGTTATACAAACTTCCCAAAAACAAAGTCTGGAGTCTCACTGTCCAGATACAAATTAGCCGTCATGCACCGTCAACCCACCGTCACTCTCTCCAACCACATTATCACTTGAGGAAGGTCAATTGAAAAAAGACACAAAGCCTTGCATAGAAAAAACTCAGTAACTTTATTCTTTTGGAATTTTCTTGATAGCTTTAGGGAGATTATCCTGGGAAATTCCATAAAATATACTTAAACAAACTCCAGGTGATTTAAGTAATAGAAACAGCTAAAAGCATTGACTCCTGCCTTCTTTCCATAATCCAGCCATCATTCACTCTCTGGAACTCATCCA
>JARFYF010000060.1:23285756-23299086 GCA_030265395.1 Rhina ancylostomus | reverse complement strand
GGAAAAGTAAAGCAACCCTCTTCTACCTCCCAATGGAAGGCTATAAAGTATCAGATCATGGACGTTGTCACTCCCAGGATGTGGGCAACTTAACTAATGTTCATCTCTCGTTGTATTGAGAGCCTCTGGTGTACCTTGCTAAAGTGCTATAGTCCTGCTAATGATGCTTCTTCCATAGAGCTAGCAGACAGGGAGAACAGCTGCCAGTATGATGTTCACCAGGAGGTACTGTTTTGTTAAGGTGCAGGGCTATCATCAACTAATTCTCCTTTAGGCCTTCTGCTCCACTTTCCGAACCTCTTCAGTATGTTGCATTTCATCTATTTCTCTTGATGGTTAAAAATTAAATGGAAACTTGAAAAAAAAGCTAAACATTTCTCTAGAGGTTTTCAAAGCCCTTTGAAGTACATTTTGAAGTGTGGTCACCGTTGTAATGTAGGAAACACCGGAGACCATGTGTGCAGAGCAAGATCTCAAAAAGGGCAATGTGACATTGACCAGATAATTTGTTTAAGTGATTTTGATTCAGGGGCAAGTATTGTTCAGGCCATATGGGAATTCTGGGCTCTTTTCAGTAATGTCACTTGAAGCAAAAATTCCACACTCCTGAGTTCTGTTATTAATTTCAAGAAGATCATTGCAAAATACTGTCCATACAGTCTGAAGAGGCAAAACTGAAGGAAACATAAAGTTGATGTTTTGCTGCTAGTTCATATGCAAGTTCCCAAACACCTCTTAACCACAAGGTGCAGAATATGATGAGAGCCATCATTTTTAGGAGTGTCATTTATTCAATACTCTCAGAACTCACGACCCTCATTGTGGGAAGTGTGAATTGAAACATTGCTGTTTTCTGCAGTCTGTTTCTTATAAACTCACGTGTACAAGATGAATCACAGCCTGCTTAAATGCCTTAGTTTTAACACAATTCCCCTGCCAAGTCCTCAGCTGGGTTCACAGTTACAATTCAAAGAACAGCAAAGGCTTGAAGAAAAACACATTTCTTTTAAAGTAAGAAAAATAGCAGGCTGAGCTGTGACATTCTTATAGTCAGTTCTCACGGACTGTGAGTGTAAAGTGATACTTTGGTCTCCTCAGCAGGGACCCTGAGCTTTTATGAACACAAATTTCTCAGTTAGGATCCCTGTCAGACTTGAGTACCAACTTACAACAAGAAAACAGGCTTTAACATGTGTTGGGGTGAGAGATCAGTAGCCGGGGGTGCGTGGGAGAAGCTTATTAGTAGATAACCTTCTCCCTTGCTTGCTACTTCTTCACTACTTTTTGACCTCTTTCATCTGTTCAGTGATAATTGGTTTTAATATCATGAACTATTTCAGTAAGTTGAATTAAAGCTGTTTGTTACACCTGACAAAATATAAAATGTGGTCCTTGACACAACAACGTAAATGTCTGCAACCTGAACATTTGCAGAACCTTATGTAATGATTTAAATGGGAACTTGCTCAGTACTTGTTCTGCACCTGCTACAGTCAGGCTTCTGGGGTTTGGGGAGAGGCCAAGTATTTCTCCCATGAGGTCCCTCAAGATAGGGAAGGCATAGAAGGCATTAAGCTCAGTTTCCACCTCCAGAGGTAAGTTTTCCACTAAACAAACACAGCAAGATTAACATTTACTTACCGTCTTTCACACGTATGGGATATCTGAAAGCAATTCACAGTTAATGAAGAACTTTTAAGTTGAATCAATATATATTCTCAGGTCATTTATTTTTCTACAGAGAAATAGGCACATGGATATGCAGGGAATGGAAAGATATGGACCATGTGCAGGTAGAAGGGATTATTTTAATTTGGCATCGTGTTCAGCACAGACATGGTAGGCTGAATACCCTGTTCCTGTGCTGTACTGTTCCATGCCATAATTGCATGGAATATTGCCATTCACCCCGAAGTGGCTATTCCTGCTTAAAGTTAACGTGTAGGTGTACATCTTTATTCATACACCTGTGCAAGCCTAGATAGAAGAAAGACTTGCCTTTACAAAGCACCATTCACAATCCCAGGAAGCCTCACAGCACTTTTATGGGCAATGAGGTATTTGGAAGTGCTGTGACGCAGGAAGGGCATCAGCCAATTTGAGCACAGCAAGCTCCCACAAGCTGTAAAGTTGTAGTCATCTGATTTTCAGGATTAACATTGAGCCTGCTCTTCAAAATAGTGTCATTGGGTCTTTTCTGTCCATTTGAGAAGGCAGGTGGGACCTCAGCTTCAAGTTTGGTCTGAAGGACAGTGCTACCTAATGATGAGACGCTCCCTCAGAAGTGTACTGAAGTGTCAGTTTGGTTCATGCCTGAGTTTCAGGAGTTGAGCTTGTTCTTAGAATCTTAAATTACTTTTTCTCTCAGTTGTCTCAGGGACGTGGGACTTGTTAATGAGGCCAGCATTTATTGCCCATCCCCAGATGTCCTTGAGAAGGAGGTGGTGAGCAGTTGCCTTGAATGTCTGCAGTTTGTGTGGTGGGAGTGTTACTGTTGAGTTACAAGCCACACCCTGTGTGGTCTACCAGGCTTAGAACTGATTGCTGATAATATGAGCAGAAAAATATTACACGTGTGAATTCCCCTAACTGCTGTTTTAGTGGAAGAAGTAACCTGTTTCCTTCAACCTCCCCTCAAATTTGCCTTAAAACGCAAAAAAATTAGCTTAACAATGAATGTATCATAGTTGATACCAAAAAATCATCAATTTGTCATTACCTTTTACTTTCATTGATACTAAGGAACCAACCATGCATTTCCAGTCCTAATTCACCCTCCCTATGATAAGCTCCCATTTCTAGCTCTATCATCAATGCCCCTTTCTAGTCTCATTTATAAAATGATATGATTATTTCAATGCTTGATCTCAGGAAAAGTAATTTGAGACCATAGACCATAAGATATAGGAGCAGAAGTGGTCCATTCAGCCCATCGAGTCTGTTCTGCCATTCTCCTTTGCCAACAACTATTACCTGTCTGTCTGACAAGATAGAGATATATAAATGTAATTTAGAAACTAAAATCTATAAGATGATATTGCGCTGGAAAACAGTCTGCTTTTAATGTACAAATGTAATGAAAGTATCACACCTTTGTGCAACTCTACCAATAGCAGTAATATACTGACTCAGCAAGATTTGCCACATTGCACATTGGGGTAGAAATGGTTTCTCTATTGCAATTTCCTTTTGACAAGTTTAAATCTTAAATGTAAATTCAAGGGGATAGCCCATAGAGAATGTACTTTTTTTTCCATTCGGTCATCATTACTTGGGACACCACTTACATTGTGGTTTGCATATCGGTTGAAACTCTGTAAGATAGCTCAAAGATAAGTTGCGTCAAATCATGAGAATAATAATAAGAATAACCAGTGGTAAATAAAAAAAACTGACAAGATGTTTTGAAGAAATGGTGTTGGTATAATTGGATTCCAATTTAGTTCAACAGCAGCTCATTTTTAACCTGATCCATACAAAGCTTCAGAGTCATAGAGTTTCACAGCACAGAAATAGACCCTTTGCCATATCACGTCCACACCAACCATTTTACCCGTCCACATTGATCCCATGTGCATTAGGTCTGTATTCTTCTATGCCTTCCCTATTTAAGTGCCTGTCTGAATATCTCTTACATATAGTATTTGTATCTGATTCCACCACCCCCTCCAGCAGCGAGTTCCAGACATCAACCACTCTCTGTGTAAGAAGTTACCCCTCAGATCCTCTTTAAAATTCCATCTTCTCATCTTAAACCTATGCCCTCTTTTTATACCCCTACTATGGGACAAATACATTGACCAATCCATATCATAATCTTATATACCTCTATCATGTTATCTCTCAGCCTCCTTAATCCCCAAGGCCTCTCTATTCATCAGCATTCCTTTGCACCCTACCATTTATTGTAAATGTCTTGTCCCCTCGAATTATTGTTGGAAACAACATGATCACCAATCTCTGGACTAATACTGAGTGAGGTAAACTGTTCCCAAGTCCAAGCCTAAAGTACGATGGAGACTTTGTTCATGTTGATTCATTATTTGATTGTCCACGCCTGAGGGGATTTAATATTTTCCAGTGCTCCAATTCATAGTTCAGTTTAAAAGGCAGTTAGTGACTTTTCACACTGAATTAAAATTCTGTGTAATTCCAGAAGAGGATATAATAGATGCTACCGTTGGACTATAAAGGTCCTAGTTGTGTATGGAAATCATTTATTTTTATAAACTAACTTTCAGTATCCTCAGGACATCCCAAGTGTCTTGACATCCAAAGAATTAGTGTATTGTGATAATAATAAGAAAATAAGTAGAAGGAGCAGGAGTAATGTACTTATTCCCTTGGACCTGTTCCATTATTCAACATCATGTTTGATCTTCTATGCAAACACTATTTTCCTGCCCAATCCCCATATCCCTTGATTCCTTAAATATCCAGAAATCTATTCATCTGTTTTGTATTCAATGACTGAGCCTCCACAGATTCCCAGAGCAGAGAATTCCAAAAATTCATAACATTTGAGGGAAGAAACCACTCCTCATTTCACTCCTTAATTCCGAGACTGTGGCCCTCTAGTTCCAGAGTCCTCATCGAAGGGGAATATGCTCTTGCAAATACCCCATCAAGTCCTCTCAGAACTTTGTAGATCCCAATGCAATCACCTCTCATTCTTCTGAACTCTAAAGGATAGAGTCCTAACCTACTCATTCTCTCCCCTTATGACAAACCCAACATTGCAAGAACCAGTCTGGTGAAACTTTGCCAAATTCCCTCTTTTGGAAGTATTTCCTTTTTTAGATAAGGAGATTAAAATTTGTACACAATACTCCAGGTGTGCTCTCATCAGGACTCTCTATAATTGTAGTACAGGCTGTCCACAGGTAATGAATAGGTCCCGTTTTTACACATGTCCATAAGTCAATTGTGTCCACAGATGGGAAAGTACACACAAAAAAATCACTCAATATGGTAACTGTACCTACACAGTATTCTAGTGAATGGCATCAAAAGCATGTAAGACTGATAAGAAAGAACAATTCCTAAAAGTGGAGAGAAAGGAAACTAGCTGTTTGTGGGAATGAATGTTGTTCTGAACAGTCCCTGAACCCATGAACACAACCTCATTATTCATCTTCTGTAACATATGGTAATTTTATGTCTTTTGCTCTGTACTGTTGCCGCAAAACAACAAATTTCACGACATATGTCAGTGATAATAAACCTGATTCTGATTCTATTTTTGATTTTGAGTGTAATAATATCATGGGGCTCGTTCATATGTAGGGGTGTCCATAAGTCAGGCATTTGTAGCCCAGGATGGCCTCATACAACACAGAAACAGGCCCTTTGGCCCAACACATCTGTGCCAACCAAGTTGCCTAGCTGAGTTCGACCCATTTGGCCCATATCCCTCTTCCTGTAACTGACCTTTTAAATGTCATAAGTGTACCCACCTCTACCACTTCCTCTGGCAGCTCGTTCCACATATTCACCACTTTCTGTGTGGAAAATGTTGCCCACCAGGTCCCTTTTAAATTTTTCACCTCTCACTTTTTAAATCTTTCCCCTCTCACTTTAACTCTATGCCCTCTGGTGTTGGACTCCCCTACTCGGGAAAAAAGACTTTGGTTGTTCCCTTATCTCTGCCCCTCAAGATTTTATAAACCTCCATAAGGTCACCCTTTAGGTGCTCCAGGGAAAAAAGATTTAGCCCATCCAGCTTCTCCTTATAACCCAAGTCCTCCAGTCCCAGAAAATCTTTTTTTTGTACTATCTCCAGTTTAATGACATCCTTCTCATAGCAGGGCAGCCAGAAGTGTACGCAGTACTTCAAGCCAATGTCCTGTACAGCTGTAAAAAGACATCTCAATTCCTTTGCTCAATATTCTGACTGATGAAGGCAAGTGCGCCAAACACTTTCTTCAGCACTCTGTCAATCTGTGTTGCTACTTTCAAGGAACTATGTATCTGCACCCCTTGGTCTCCATTCTACACACTCTCCAGGGCCCTACCATTTGTGTGTAAGTCCTGCTCTGGTCTGTCTTGCCAAAATTCAACACCTCACATTTATCTCGATTAACCTCCACCTGCCATTCCTTAGCCCACTGGCCCGGTTGATCGAGGGCTCATTGTAATCTTAGTTACCTTTCTTCACTGTCCACTATACCACCAATCTGAGTGTCACCCGTTAACTCAGTAACAATGCCACTGCCATTCTCATCCAAATCCTTACCATAGATGATGAACAACAGCAGGCACAGCACTGATCCCTGCTGGTCACAGGCCTCCGGTCTGAGAAACAACCCTCCATCACCATCCTCTGCCTCAGACTGTAAAGCCAGTTTTGTATTCAGTTGGCTAGCTTGTCCTGGATCCCATGTGATCTAACTCTCCAGACAACCTACCATGTGGTACCTTGTCAAAGCATCTGCTCCACTTTAAAACTAAAGGCATAGCTTATATATATTAGGGAGGCCCTGGACATCACCCAAGTATACTGGTCCACTTCAAGCACCAGTTAAAATTAATTATGATTTGTATTTAATCCAGAGCTAATTTTGATGAATAGTTACGCTATGAAGCCTTCTGTCTTTATTTCATTTTCCAACCCTGCCACTTTTCATAAAAGCCAAGCTTTTCCTGGTTTCTGTATCAGCATTTGCTGAATCCATACTTGGTAAATCAACTAAACAAATGAGATTGTAAACAAACACCAGTGGATATACACTGTCAGAGGTAAAGTTTACAGAGGACAGGCCCTAAAACATTGTTTATACTCTTATACTCAAATACTCCAGCAATAACAACCAGCAGTCCAGTGATTTATGTGTAAGGCAAACCCACATCTCTATGAATGTCAACATTTCTCAGTCTCTCATCATTTAAAAAAACACTCAGCAATTATATCTTTTCTACGGTGGATAACCTCACATTTGTATACATTGTACACAATCTGTATGTGTTGCACACTCACTCAGCTTGTCTATATCCCTTTGAAGCCCCTTTACATCCTCATCACCACTCACATTCTCACCAGAGGACTTGGAAAAATTACATTTGGTCTCCTCAGCCAAGTTATTGTAATAGATTGTGGATAATTGAAGTCCAAGCACCGATCTCCGTGGTACCTTACTAGTTACAGACTGCCAAACTAAAAAGGACATGTTTAACCTTACTCTTTGTCTTCTACCTGTTAACCAACTCTCAATCCACAGTGTATGTTACCCTTGGGTCTGTGTGCTCCAAGTTTGTTCACCAACTTCCTCTGTGGGACTGTATCAAAAGCGTCCTGAAAATCCGAATGCATCACTTCCATTACTTCTGCTTCATCTGCTCAACTTGACATTTCCCCAAAGATCTCCATTAGATTAGTCAAACAACATTTACCATTAACAAATCAATGTTGACTCTGCTCAATCATACTATTTTCTAAGTGTCTTGATATCTAATTGTGGTTATGCTTTGAAACTATCATAAACATTGAAAATGTATATATGTACTCTTCTTGTTAAACACTTAAAATGGAAATCTTGGACATAAGCCGTTACAGTGTAAATACATGCAGATGTTGTAAGCAGAAGCCACATCGTCAACTCTATCATTAGCATCATGAGACTCCTGCCAGGACCAGGAGCATTTGCTGGTGTTCAAGGCATAAACCCTTTCCAGGAATGGAAAGATACCACAGATGGACAGCACTAGAAAAGGGTTAGGGTGAGGTAAGTGCGAGAAGTGAAGAATATTTATAAAGTGGAAGGAAATGGCTTGTGAAAATCCAAGCTGGGAAACCAGAGATGGTTGAAGCGTGGAAGTGGTGTATGCTCATGGTGAAATGGAGTCAAAACAGGAAAACTGGAAGGTGTATAAGAGATTACTAAGACAGCGCTCCTGCCTTTCATCTCTTTGAAAAACAATGGCAAGGATTTCCAAGAGCAGCAACAACAGCGAAGGTCTGAAAATAATTTAAAATCGAGTCCATTCAACCAATTCAATGAGCTTGTGTCGGTGACCCAGACCAGGGTGTTAGTTGAATGGAAGTTGATACAAGTTAAGACACAGAAAAGTTTTGGATGAACTCTATTTCATGGAAGCACAGCAGGAAGGGCCATACATAAACAGACATGGCAAAGACATGAATGGGGGATTCGGCTGCAGATAAACTGACAGCATTAATGATCGTTACTAATGATCATTACAATGAATCAAAACACAATGTAAAATCAAATGACATCAAGTCTGCAAACAATTTGGATCAGTTTCATACAGAGGAATTGGAGAGGCCATGGTGAACCACCTCCTTGAACCTCAGCAGTCTGTGTGGTGAAGGTGCTCCTATAGTACTGTTGGTTAGAGAATTCCATGATTTTGACCCAGTGGCAACAAAGGAATGAAGAAATATTGAATGGAGATATGACATGCCCAATCAGTGTGTGACTTGGAGGGGAACCTGCCAATGGTGTGGTTCCTGTGTGATTACTACCCCTGTGAGCCAGTTGCCGCTGAATATACACACTAATCTACTCCTATAACCACACTAGCTGGGCTAGGAGAGTTTCTGATCAACAGTAACCCTAAGTATGTTGTTGGTGAGGGACTTGGCCATGGTAATACCATTGAATGTCAAGGGTAGGTAGTTAGACTCACTCTTAGAGAGATACAGCACGGAGAAAGAACTCTTCGGCCCATTGAGTCTGTGTCGAGTGTCAACCACTAACTTACACTAAACCAATGAGTTTTGTCAAAGAAGCTCTTTTGTTGAGGGGTGTTACCTACATTCATGTATTCCTTTAAAATAACCCACAACAGATTATCAGTTTTTACATAATTGGAACTTAACTTTGAACTCCATAACTGCACTTTGATTTTTTGATTTTTTTTCTTTTATGTATCCAAATTTACCCTTGGTCATAACAGAACCAAGAGCGAATTCTAAGAAGGACAAGTACACTCCTTCCCGTAAACTTGGCCTAATATCTATGACCAAAATTAATGTCTTATTTTAGACCGAACAGCAACCAAAACCTGAAAAATATTAAAAATACTAACCATCAATATTTCAGTTCCCTTCATTTTAACCCAGACATCCTCTCTCTTACAAAAATAGTGGCAGAGCAGCAATAGTTCAGCTTTGATGACGCTAATTAGCGTCACTTTCAAACAGGCTAAATCTGCATCTGTATCCATTCTAATTCTTTCAGAAGGAGCCTTCTGAAGTTTCGTGTAGAATACAAGCCTGCATGCCAGGAAGAGTGACATTTGGTTACGTTAAATGTCCTCCAAAAATAAGAATTTGAATAAATCCTCAGATCTGGCTAATCATATACATACATATATAAATACAAAAAATAATTCTATGATGTAGTTTTTTAATTCATTCATTTTCCTGAGTCTGAGGATGTATTTATTGTACATTCTAATTGTCCTTCAGAAGGCAGAGGTGAATCGTCTTGTTGAACCACTGCAGTCCTTCTGGTGAAGCTAATTCCACAGTGATGTTGGGGAGTGAGGTCAAAGAAGTTAGTGTCAGCAATGGTGAAGGACCAGCAATATATTTCCAAGTAAGGATGGTGTGCAACTTGGAGGGGAACCTGTAGGTGGTGATGATCCCAGCCACTGTTGCCTTTGCCCTTCTTGATGGGAGAGACTGCAGGTTTGAGAGGGATGGTCAGAGCAGTCCAGGGTTCTAGTCTCTAGGATCTAGTAAACTGCAATGCATTTCATAGATGGTACACTCTGACAACTGTGATCCCTTTAAATATTGCTGGTTACGTTACACGTGGACCTGGTTCTCCTGAATACAATAATTGATACTGGTTTACAGGCAAATCACCTTGATGCTGGAGAATTCAAACATGCATAAGGTCCCTCAATTGCATCTGTTTCCACAGAGACAACAGGCCACCTCTTTTAACAGGCTGATTTTAGGTTTGTTTTATGCCTGATCGGATTCCTAGAGCATAACTTTGCATACGTACAATAATACACATTTGCGCTCATCTGCGATAAGTGATTAGATTCACCACTGCTATAATATGGTTCACTCCAAAGTTTTCTTTTACTGCACAATGCTCAGCTGCAGACTGACTGCTCAGAATCTCTGGAGCTCTGGGAGGAGAGATACATTTAGATTTAGAAGGAAGAGATGTTTATTGTTAATAAATGCCAACTTCAATTCACAATTATGTATCAATGAAAATGTATTTTTATTGACTGTAATCAGAATTCATTACCAAAATGACCATCAGACAAAGCTTTTAACAATAGATCAGACAGTCCAAGGTGGTCAGGGTTGTTCGAGTTTGCAAACTGTGCACTCCAGTGCTTAGAACAAAATTTAATTTTTTCTCTTGTAAATATGACACAATTGCCAAGTGAACACAATGATTTAAAGCTGATAAGATCTATATTACTGATTTATGTGTATTTCCTTTTGCTTTGTCTCATGATTGTACTGGAATGCTGGGATGTCAATCATTCTTAAAGGGTCTGCCCAGATACCCTTAATTCTGCACAATCCTGGAAAATGAATTTTATTAAAGTCAAAAATAATGCTTAAAAATATGCCAAGCCTACCTGATATTTTAAACAATTAATGAAATGTTGTCCCATGCTGAAAATAATTACAGCAAGACTTTCATATCTATTTCTTCTTTCAATCTTTTTATTAAATTTCAAATTAATATCCATAACAATAGTAATTATACACATGATATAAAGAGATCAGGATTACAAATAATAACAATTAGCATATACACACACAAAGAGTAAAATATGTAATCTGAACCTTGCAATTTCTTAATAATTGAACATGAAAAAGATTTCTTCTGTTCACCCATTTTAAGGGAGGCATTGACATCAGGAAACACATAGCGACATGGTGGTGCAGCAGGTAGTGCTGATGCTTCACAGGTCCTGACCTTTGTTGCCATCTGTATGGAGTCTGCACATTATTTCTGCCACTGCTTCCTGCCACATCCCGGACACATGCTGGTAGGTTAATTGGCCACTACAAGATTACGCCTCACAACAGGTTAATGGCAAAAGGGATCAAAGGGGAATTGATGGGTGTGCATGAGAGTGAACATGAAGCAGGAGTACGGTGAAATAAGGAGAGGGAATGAGACTGATGGGATTGCTCCCCAGAGGGCTGCATGAACTTGATGGGTTGAATAGCCTCCTTCTTTGTTATTATTAAATAAAATCAAAATAAGTGGATTAATGAGAAGGAGAAAGGGAGGAATTGTCAGTCAAAAGGGAGATGCATTGTAGACAGGGCTTAATTACTGCAGTGTCTGAGTGATTATCTGCAATGGGAGAATTTACCCTATGGTTTCCCATAAATTGGTAAATGCCCCTGTAGTTTCACACCTAAATATATTGTGAATTTCCAGCACAGATGTGATGTACCAAATGGCTTCATACATTGCTACAATTTTTTATGATAGATTTCTCTGTTTTTGGTAATTGTTCTTACAAATGAAACTCATGCCCAGAGTACATTTCCCCTGGCCATTAAATGCTGGTACCCACGTTTAACAATGAGCAAATATTTAAAGCAGAAAGGTTTTTATTTGTTTCAATTATAGTTTGGGTAATTTGGACAATGGACTCCAGCCCACCTTAATTCTACATAAGTTCCTTGCCTGAAGACTTCTGTTTTATAAATTTGGGTAAGAAAACTTACATGAATCATTTTCAATGTTGATATAATGTGATTCTCTAGGGTTAGGAGATAAGATACTCAACGATGCTGACCCCTGGGTACATTTGATTGTCCACATGTATTATGTAAACATGCAGATGGAAAAGCAGTATTCCCATTCTTGCAAGAGGTAATCTGCACGACTATCCCACACTTTCTAAACTTTGTCTTACAAACATCTATGAATGTGGTTACTTCCAAAATTGCAATATTTTCAATGGTTAATCCATACAGCAGCTCTTGTCTGCAGTATTTAACTTCATAGATTCACAGAGTTATGCAGCTCAGAAACAAGCTTTTCAACCCACCTTGTCCATGCTGACCAAGATGCTTATCTAGACTAATCCCATTTTCCTGGACTTGCCCTCTAAACCCTTCCTATCCACGTACCTGTCTATATGTCTTTTAAACATAATTGTACCTGCCTCTACCATTTTTTTCTGGCAGTTCCTTCCATATATCCATCACTCTGTGAAAAACTTGCCCCTCAGATGTTCTTTAAATCTTTCCCCTCTTACCTTCAACCTATGCCCTCTAGTTCTAGACTCCTCTACGCTGGGAAAAAGACAATCTATCCTATCTGTAACCTCCTTATAACCCAAGCACCCCTTTCCAGGCAACATTCCTGTGAACCTTTCCTGCACCCTCTCTAGTATATTCACATCCTTCCTATAGTATTGGTGACCAGAACTATACACAATACACTGTGCAGCCTAACCAACAATACACTGTGCAGCCTAACCAACAATACACTGTGCAGCCTAACCAACAATTTGTACAATTGTAACATGACTTCCCAACTAGTTCATCTAGAACAGCTGCATAACAAAGGGATCTAATCTATGGGTTCTTCCCAGGGACACATACCAAGACAAACATCAAGTGCTATTGGAGGTCATCAGCTCAGTGAAAGACAAACTTTGGTCTGCCTGAAAGTTGTTGCTCTTCCAATGCAACAAGATGTCTGTAGGGGAATAATGATGTCTGGTACATTCCTGGCTGTAGGGCCATGTGCTAAGGGATAGAGTGAAGCTTGGTGCAGCCAACACAATAGCTTTATCTGGAAGGACTGCAAACTAAGGCCTCGCCACCACTGGACACTGAAGGGTTGGGTCCTGGATTACAGACCTGCAAAGACTTGTAGGGAGCATTGTTCAAAGAGCCCACATGAGTGGCATTGTTCTTTGTACAGCAGATGTGTTGACTTGATGACACTACAAGTTATTGACTTACCAACACTGTGAATGTATAGACTGGATGACACTCTGAATGTAAGGAAAGCCATGTACTATTTCGTATTTCTTGCATATACTGTATATATCTCTGAATAAACTCTAGTTTTTGAAATAGAAAGAAATCAGAACGATCTCTTCAATAATAAAAAACAAAAAGTGCTAGGGATACTCCGAGGTCAGGCAGCATCATAGAGAAAGAGTTATCATTTCGGATCAATTCTCATTAACCTGAAACATTAATTCTGTTTTGCTCCCCACAGATGCTGACTGTCCTGCTAGATATCCCCAGCAACTTCTGTCTTCCAACATTTTTTTGGTTTCTGAGTGCCTTATTTCTTTCTCAGACTCACTATGTTCCCATTTTCACATCTGGGAACATAGAGGCTCTCAA
>JARFYF010000060.1:23085547-23096838 GCA_030265395.1 Rhina ancylostomus | reverse complement strand
TTCCATGTAGATACCTCTGAGGTGTGTTCCTTCATCCTGAACCATGGTTATCCCTATCCCATAATCGACAGAGCCCGTGTTCAACTCCCATCTATTTCCTGTACGTCTGCTCTCTCCCCCTCTTCCACCCCACTGGCCCCTTTCACAATTTCCATTGTCTTCAATGAGATTCCACCATCAGACACATCTTCCCTTTCATCATTCTGATAGGACTGTTCCTTTTGTAACTGCCTGTATTATTCTTCCATCTCCAACAAAATCTCCCCTAGCAACCACAGGAAGTGCAACATCTGTCCTTTTACCTTTTTCCCTTTCCACTGCTCGGACCCAAACAGTCCTTCCAAGTGAAACAGCAAATCACTTATATTCCTTACAAACCCGTGGTTTGAATTCAGTGCTCACAATTGTGGTTCCTTCCATATTGGAGAAATAAAATACAGATTGGGTCTCCAATTTGCGGAATGCTTGTGTTCAATCAGCAATGGTGACACTGAACTTCCAGTTGCCTGTCACTTGACTTCTTTCTACTTCCACTGTGACCAGTATGTGGTTTCTTGCACTGTTATAAGGAAGTTCAATATAATCTTGAGGCATAGCACCTCGTCTTCCAACTGGATGTGTTGCAACCCTCCATATTCAATATTGATTTCAACAATTTTAGCCAACTTTCCTTTTTTGCTTATGATCAGTTCTGTAGGCTATTTATATAGCTGTACAGCAATGGAAAAAAGCCCTTCAGCCCGACTCGCCCATGCCGACTGTGTTGCCCTGCGAGCTAGTCCTATCTCACTGCGGTTGGCCCATAGCCCTCTTAACCTCTCCTATCCATGTATTTATCTAGATGGCCAATTGCTAATTATCTAGTTGCTAAGGTGCCCACCTCAACCACTATTTCCGGCAGCTCATTCCAAATACACACCACCCTTTGTGTGAAGAAGCCACCCCTGATGTCCCTTTTAAATCTGTCCCCTCTGATCTTAAACCTATATCCTCTTGTTTTTAGCACAATATGTAATGTTTAATTTTATTTCTCTCTCAATTAACACTGCCTGATTGGCTGGGAATTTCCTAAAGTTTTGACCTGCATTTGACAGCTTTTATCTATCCCTCTGTGTTCTCTCTCCATTTGCCTTTATTAATCTATCAAGCAGATAATTTCATCAATAGCTTATCCCCCAGGCAGCCCCGTCCTCACCATTTCAAAGATATTCCCTTTGTCCTTACCATCCCTCCCCCATCTTCTCTGCAACCTGAAGTAACTTGTTCTTTTTTATCTTCTGTTTTTTTCAGAGAGAATTCAACCCGAAACATTAAATCTGTTTCTATTTCCACTGCCAAGTGTTTCTGACATTTTCTGTTTTGTTCCAGAGTTCCAGCTTCAGCAGTTGTTTTGATTTTCACAATCGAATCAGCACTAGCTGCACATTCTTGCTTTTGCCTGGGGAAATGTCAGTCATATTTTATTCCAAGGGGTATGATACTACTTGCTGGATTACATACAGGACCAGGATTATTGCAAAAAGCATAAAGGAGTTCCAGCCATTAATGTCTTTAGTGAGTCAACCACTTAGGTTTTGATGACAGTTTTAAGTCGACTTTATTGTCATATGTACACGTACAGGTATGCACAGGTACAATGAAAAACTTACTTGCAGCAGCATCATAAGCACCATTAGAGACACAGCATTCACAAGAAAACCATAAATTAAACATAAATTATACAAGAAAGAACATAACTAGAACAAGAAAAAACAAAGTTCATTTTAGTGCAAAATGGTCCACGTGCTGCTATACTGAGGTGTGCAGGTTGGTTCAAGAACTGAATGGTTGAAGGGAAGTAGCTGTTCTTGAACCTGGTGGTGTGAGACTTCAGGCTTCTGTACCTCCTGCCTGGTTGTAGCTGCGAGAAGATGGCATGGCCTGGAGGCTGGGGATCTTTGATGGATGTTGCCTCTGTAAGGCACCACCAACAACTTCAAGGTTAATAAAAAGAAAATGCTGGAACTATTTGTCAGGTCAGGCAACATTTATAGAGAGAACTAAAGTTAACACTTCATCAGAAAGTTAACTTCATTTTGTTTATTTTCAGATTTCTTTTAATTTAAATACAAATGTTTCAATTACCCTGGTGGGATTTGAATCCCTCTTCCATGGAGGTTATTTCAAGGAAGTTAAACACAACGGGTTGTTTGTATAATATTCACATTCATGTTAATAACATAATTTGCATCATTATTGCACTCCTCATTTTGCTAAAGATATCTTCAAATCTTTGACTCTGGCAGCTTTCCTACATCAATGAATGGTGTCCCATTTTGTTTGCCTTTCCAGATTAAAAAGATAAATGTTTGTCCTCCAAAAAATTTCGAGGATCTATTGGAAGATTTGGTGGAGGTTTTGGAGACCGATCTGAAGCAAGGGGGACCGTACCCTCATCAGACACAGATTGAAATTGATTGCCCTCAGAGGTGTTACTTGGGCTGTCCCGTCAGCTTCAGAGACTTGCACTCCAAAAACCACCACCCTGTTCTACAAAACAATGACCCAGCCTTCCACTGCCGTCTGGGTTACCTCTATGAGAACAATACAGCTCATCTGGATTTGGTATCTCCATTTTACAAACCCTATTCAGGTTTAGAATATGAGTCTCGGTACTGTTCACCCAGCTGGTTGGCAGCCTTTGCAGGAGAGTGCTGTGGGAACGTCGCTAATGAAGGCAAACCCTTCAGTCGGTATTACTACTCTTCTCACAACACCAGGCATCCATCACATCCTCATTCTCCACTGCCAGAGGCAAAAGAGTTTGATCGAGCTGCGTTGAGTAATACCCAGAGCAGCAGATCCACTCAGAGTGGAAGTACTGGCCCTGTGGAAGCTTCTCAACAGCCATATCTTCCAGGAAGCTCTGCATTGTCTTTCTTCCAGTTTCAACTGCAGCAGATCGAGAGCAGCCTCATCGCCCTGTCACCTGAAGACCTACTGTCAGTGGACAAGAACGGCAACACGTAAGTTAAGCCACTGCTGTTATCGCAGAGGTCAGTTCCCAATGGTAAGAAGAGAATGAATGGCAAAATCATTCAGCTCAGAAGGTCATTTGTCCCTCTCATTGAAAGCGCCAATAAACTCCAATGGTCCTTTCCCAAACCAAAAAGTAGTGCAATAAAAACAAATGACTAGAAAAAGTTGTTGTCTAGCCTAGTACAAAGATTATCATTGTTGATAAATATTACAGCTGAATGTCATAATCATTTATAAATAATAATTTATCCATGCCATTCACATAGATTTCCCTAACGTGAATTTTAAAGTACATACTATTTGACGCTTGTGTTGTACATTTACCATTCTGGTACAGTCAGACCTAAACAACAATTGTTGTTACTTTTTGTATTTAGATTAAGGTCAACTTCCTTGTTCTGTTGTCCTACAATGAAATGTGGTTTGTTGATTTTCATCTGACAAGTGCCTTGTTCTCAAGCCACGCGTTAAGTTTTTTCCAAAAAAGCCGCTCTTGGGAACCTTTGCTTGTCACCAGGGTACAACAGAAACTGATGGGCAGCACTCTTCAGGAGAAAGCAACCCACCTTCCTTACTCACTGTCCCATTTAAATTCCAGAAACAACCCAGGATTTGGTTTGGTAAACACATAGTTTCTTCCAGATTAAATAATCAGTGAGGGAGCAGTAGTGCATCGTGTGACTTCTAAGTAACAGATATAATTCAGAACGTTGTAAGTAAGTACACATTAAATGCACCCCATTTCTTCCAGGAAGACTGACACTCTTTATGCTTCATGCACAACCTTTTAAAAACTAGAGATAAATTGATGCCTGTGCATCTGATAACAATTTAATATAATCTCAGTGGAAATGAATGAATCAGCTGCCACTAGTTTGTTTCACAAGATGAATTTAGCAGTATTATTACCAAAAAAAATTAATTGCAAGACATCATTTTTCTACAATTTACATATCATTGGAATTTATATTCAAATTGAAGAAAAACTAATTTATTTGTATTACTGAACTTTTTACTTTTGTTTTGCTGCCCTGTTAACAGACTACCAAATTTTGTTTTATTCTGATAGATTGTTACATTCTGCTGTCATTCAAGGAAAGAGAGCTCTGGTTTATGGGTTGGCCTGTAGGATGTCCGACATGAGTAGAATTGATGCAAAGGATTCCAGAGGCCAAGTAAGTGATCAAGTTTTTGAAAAGTACTGTAATGTTGTATTTTATCTCCCCAGAATTAGCTTCAAGTCTCCCTTTTTATTAACGTTTTTGAGATTAAATAAAGGACATAAATGAAACGAAAAGTGAATTACTCGGTAAAGTTACAATTGTACCTTGAACTTTAGAGTGTGCTTAATTCCTTAAGTAAGTATCACTGTGTAACTACAGTAGTTCCTGAAAACCAAAACGTATTGCAATCTAGTACTCGGCTTCAATGTAGACTGACAATCAGTGTAAAAAAAAAGAGTTGTACATTGTTGTAAGCCCCAATTTAAAAGTTTTAAGAAAAACAGAGACATTGTATCTTGTGTGGTAAAGTGAATCTCATTTCCAAACAGCAAAATATCCCCTTCACCTCAAATTGTTTACAAGTGCTTTAACTTAATGGTAAAAATATTTCAATTGTTAAAAAAATTCTGTATGAAAGGATACTGAAATAATGATGTGGCTTTAATAGAGAGAAGGTGAAGTGGGAACATCACAGGGAGGAGGGTCATTTGGAGCTCGAAGTGCAGTGATTCTATTCTTGTTTACCTAGACTGCATTACACTTGGCTGCTGAACGAAACCAGCACCTGATGGTTAATGATCTCATTTCACTGGGAGCCCAGATCAATGAAAGAGACTTTTTGGGGAAGACTCCTGTCCATTTGTGTGCAGAGAACGGGTTCCTCCAAGTACTACAGGTACGTCAGCAGGAAGTTGGCAGTTAAGTGCTGATCCCCAGACAAACCTCACATCTCCAGATTATCTACTGCCCCTGCTACATTTATCCAACAATTATGATGTTATTGATCATTGCAGGTAATAGAGAAGACCCTGAAGAATGGAACAGATGTTGACATTGATGCCAGGGACAATAACTGTAAGTGTTAGTTTTGCATATCCTCAGTGATGTAATTTCTAGACAGCTTGGATTAGACTTACCAACTGTGTCAACTCTTATAATGTATGTGTGCTTAAGTATTACCAGTTTCAGCAACTGTGAGTAACAAGCCATTGTCTTTGGTTTAAAGATCTGACCCCATTACACTATGTAGTGTTGGCTCACATTGCAACAGTAAAGGAGTTTGAGAACTCTGAGATGGGCAGTGACATGCAGAGGTTCTTGGCGCTGAGGAAGGACCAGCTCCTGGATGGGATGAGGTGCTTACTGAGGATGGGATCTTCTATTTCCATGCAGGTATGGCAGGTACCACATTGTGGCATTTTATCAAAGAGTTGCCAGAAATTTTATTTCATTGGATTCTATTGGAAGCAACATCACTGAATATATAACAAGAGTCCAAGCAAGCAACCAGATCAGTTTATTATCTGGATATACATCCTATTATGATTTCTATTTAACAATAATTTTTCAATTGGATATCATGTAATTTTACACTCTGTGTTTAGTAGCTTACCAGCTGTAAGTCATTTTTGTAACACCTTGTATTTGGAAAATGTGTCCCAAAATCCTTCGTAGGAACTTACAGACCAAATCTGATGTCCCCATACATAAAGTGAGGACTAAAAGCCAGGTTAAAAGGGCAACTTTTAAGGAGTTCTTCAAAGGAGGTGAAAGTTTTGGAAGGGAACTAGGCCTTGTAGATCTCAATGGGGCAATGACAAAGGGCCAAAATTGTACCTTGCTGTGTTCGTGGCCTTGGAAAGTGCACCCTTTTGATTCCTTCCCTACAACTATCAGGTTCTTACACTGACCTGCACAACCCTAACCCTACCTCACCAACAGAACACTATGGACCACCTCTTGCACTACCATGGACTTGTCTCTGATTGTGTTTTTTTTAAACACACAATGTCTTGCTTTGCACAGTCTTTCTTCTTCACTGTCTTGTATAACTTGTGTTCTGTGTGCTGTTGTCTGAATCCACATTGTTGTGGTGGTGATGTTGCTGCAAGCAAGTTTTTCATTGTACCTGTACCTCACTGTACTTGTGCATGTGACAATAAATTCAACTTGACTGCTAATTGGATGCAAAATGGCATTTGAAGTCCATAGTGTGCATTCTATTTCAGTTCATTGTGACTACAACAATGCAAGAAATACAGTTTAAGATAAAGAATGTAACTCCTGTATATAAAACAGAGCTGCACAGGGATCTAGATAGCAACCTGAGCACCTTGACAAGGTGGTATTCATCTGCAAAGCAGAATGAGATCTGATGTGAATGGTGTCACCGTTTAGTGACCTGCCTGTGCTCCATATGCCAGTTGCTAATGCCCTATTAGAAAACCTGTCAGCATCCTTGGGAGAGAAGGTGAGGGATAAAAGGAAAAAATTAAGGAACGTCACTCATCTGAATGATATCTTCTGTTCTTTCCCTAAAGGATATGAATGGACGAAGTGCCATCGACTTTGCAAAGGAAGAAAATGATACAGAAGTTCTGAATTTTCTTTATGACCATGTTGATAATGTGAAAACCATTGCTCACAAGGTACATTATATTCAATAAAACGAAAGGAACAGCACTTGACGAAATTTAGTGCTTTCATTTAGCTGAGAGTTTCTGTTGTCTCAAGCTTAGTATTTTAATATTCATTATTACAGAAGAATTTTACCATTGGTTAATTAAAAGTTACATATTCAGTTAAGTATTTGGAGTGGCACGGTTAGCATAACGCTATTACAGTGCCAGCAACCCACACAGACACGGGAGAACGTACAAACTGCTGTCTGTGAGGAGTTTGTACATGCTCCCCGTGTCTGTGTGAGTTTCCTCTGGGTGCTCCAGTTTCCTTCCACCTTCAAAAGACCTACAGGTTAGGAACTGAGGACATGCTATGTTGGTGCCGGAAGAGTGGCAACACGGGCTGACCACAGAACATTCAATGCAAAGATGCATTTCACTGTTACGATGTACAGGTGACTAATAAAGAAATCTTCTATTCCTCAATTAACTGTAAGGTACATAGATTGGTAAAGCACAATCATAGAGTCATACAGCACAGAAACAGGCCCCTGAGCCCAACTGGTCCATGCCAACCAAGATGACCCATCCAAGCTAATCCTACTTGCCAGCATTTGGCCCATATGGATTGGCCCTTTCCAATCACTGAAGAATAGGCACTGACGTGGGTTATTTGACCCATTCCATGAAAGTCCACATCCCTTCACTTTCTCCACAGCCCAGTCAGTGTAGATGTAACTGTTACCTAGTGACCTAGGGACTCGTTCAGCCCTTGTGGAGCCGTAGTTAGAGTCCTACAACACAGAAACAGGCCCTTTGGCCCACCATATCTATGTCAACCATCAAATACCTTTGTATACTAATCCCATTTACCAGCACATAGTCTGGAGCCTTCTATGCCTTTCACATGACTGAATTGTGTCAGCAATGTATCAAGGTCAGAATGTTCAGAGCAACTATTTAGAGGTTTAGAGTGAGAACTATTTAGAACAACTTCAGAATGCAGTTTCCTCTTCAGTCAGAGACAAGGGGACAAAAAGTTCCATGTTCTCACTCCTTCACTTACTGCTATACTTCCTTTCTTTAACTAAATGGAAGGATTTATTTCCCAGATTTAAGCTGAAGGTTCACACGGTCTCATTACAGTTAACTTTGTGCAATACTAGTTGCAGGTAATCCAGGTGTTCACAATGCATTTGTGCCAACACTCATTTCAAACTTGTCAAGTCACCTTAAAGCTGAATAATTTGTCCCTCCCTGCCAGGAATTGTGCAAGGGTTTTGAGTGTGCTGCCGCAGTGTTTTCAGAACAATTTGTCAATGGACTGCCACTTGCAATCTCATTTACCCTTGATGTAGAATGCCCATTCCGTTCATAGCAGCATTGAGAGGTAGAGGTTATAATTTCCGCACACATAAGCAATACTCAGTAAGCATATGGGCTGTGATCATGGTCTGTATAGCCCTCCTAGATTGTGCAAGAACTTTTAAACAACTGAGACTTAAACAGCTTTTTTTGGGGGGATTTTATATGAATACTTAAAAGCAATATCTTGAGCAGTAACACAAAAAAAGACATGTTTTCATGTCTTTACTAATGTGTTTACTAACATGTCTGTTTTAAATCCTGAAAATATTGGTTATTTTATTATGAAAATTGTACATTGCAGCCTTCAAAAAATCTTAAATTTATGTAACCACTGAGGTTATTGATTTAAACAAAAATAGTTCCCCAGTTGTATGCGCTAAAATGTTGCATTTGGTAACTTTGGCTCACTTGAAGTCTGCTTCTGAAATTTGATTCTGTGGATGAATTTCCCAAAGGAAGTTGAACAAGCCAGTTTTACGTCATATATTGGGGTTGAATTTCTACCTATTTACACAGTAGAATTCAATTCTGCTATAAAGTAGAATCCAAATTCTATTGTACAGTAGAATTTGAATATATATCGTACATAAATATAAATCAGTGACACTACTAATGTTGTTCTTTGCATCTCTAAAGGAATTTGGCTTGTATGCAATACTTGATTCAGTGAATCATAAAGCTGAATTACCAGCAATGGCCCCTGAACTGCCTCCTTGCAAAAACTACAAGCAGACAGCAATGTGCCACGAGGTGAGTAAAAATCCATATAAAGACCATTTTCTTTAAAGGCAATAGTAGCACATTTTAATTTATTGTAACTGATTTTAAAGTCTGAAACATTCATACTGAAACTCCTCGCAAAATGGTGAAAGAAATTAAATTTGGTTATCTTTCTTTATAGGAACTCAGTAAGATCAGTGAATCGGTCAAGGAATTGACTAGCATGTGAAATCTGAGCTGCAGCTGATATCAAAGCCAATGCCTTTTTGGATGTGCACCTGAATAAATGGTGGATAGTGGTGTGGTGGCTAAATTATTGGATTAGCAGGCAGAATTCTGGGCCATTACTCCAGCAAATGTGTGTCCCACCTTGGCAACTGTGGAATTTAAATTCAAGTAATTAAATCTGGAATTTGCATACAAAATCTATTCTCAGAAATGCTAATCATGAAATTATCAAATAGTCACAAAACCCTATCTGAATAACTGTTCTGTAGAGAAGGAAATCTGCCAATCTTCATGTTAGATACACTGATTGCAGTGGGCTCCGAACTACTGCCTCAGTTCAGGGATGGACAATGAATACTGCCCAGCAATGTCCACAACCTCTGAATGAAAAGACACCCACATTGTTTATTGAATTCAAAATCATTGTGAATAACAAATGATTTGCAAGAAAATCATTTCATGAATGAAGTTGAGTATTGTAAATGAAAATCCAAAGTAGATATTTCAGCATATTGACCGCAGTGAAAACCTTGACTAACGCATTTTGTGTGATTTATCCAAAATTGCATTTTTTGAAGGCACTCAAAGTTAGTGCAAGGATTTCTTTCCTGCAGCGTAACTCGGGATATTAAAAAGCAACTACAGTTAAGTTACAGATAGTACAGAAGAGAGAAGTAAGTGTGGCCCTTGACGGATTACAAAAATCAAAATTGTCTTGCTATGTTCAAAATTCTTTGATTAAAACAGATTATGTAAGTTGATTAATGTCTCACTACAGCAACTGAATGTGATAGATGTATAACAGGTATCCCTCTACAATATGTGTTGCTTACCCAACCAAACTGAACTGAGGAAGAGTTGATCATAATGACTGGAATTTGCATTATCTTGTGGTTACCAATTGCCAAATTAGTAAGTTATATCAAGAAAGAAAATAAGATTGCTCTGAAAAAATACATTAAAACAAAACTCTTCTACTTATTACTGACCAATTAAAGCAAACAATTTCAACTTTAGCTTCAGGTCTTTTCTGGTAATATGGGAGTCTGTGGTTGCAAATTAGCCAGTTTCTGTGAAACTTCCACTGTTGGTTGCATTGTCTAGCAACCGTACTGTATATATTGTTTCAGTAAATGGTTGCTTCTGATTTTTCCCTTTGTTTCTGTGTATAACTATGTTGATTTTATTTTGACCATGACTACTCCTTTGGTAGTTCATCTATTTTTGTTGCAATTAAATTGTTATTGCTCATATTGTGTCTGTCTATGGGTTTAGAAAGCAGGTTTTATTGATGAATTTTGGGATAGCCATCAAGATGTTTGATTTGTTTGGGTAGCTGATGTGTTTCATGCAGCTTTGAGCAATGGCATGATAACTGACTATCAATATTAATGGATTGAAATGAGAAAACACTCAAAAAACCTGTAACAGTTGCATAGATTATGTCTCCTTACCTCCCCTCCCCTCTTTCATACCACATCTGTAATCTTGGCCAAACTCTCCACAACCTGCAGCAAAGAAAGAATTTAACCAATCTAACCAAAGTTAGAGGTCCAAGGACATTTTGACTTTTTCCTCCACACCCTCTTTCAATGTTTCCTGTGGTGTCCAGTAACAATATATATTATTCTGTTACTTCCATTCTCTGTGACATGTTCTCATTCATCCTATTTTCATCCTGTTATGGTTCAAATGCACTGTAAAATTCCCCAGAGAAAACAAAAACCATTTACTAAGGTGTTATGCTTTATTTATGGCCTCTAATCTCTGGACAACTTTTAGTGGTTGGTGTATTCTTACACTGAAATCTCCCCGTCACCTACCCAACCTTACCTTCCAAATATTAAGTGACTTCTCTGTTCTCCTATATTTTTAAAACCTTGCCTCAAAATGTTTCCTCTAAATTTTCCCCCTCTCACCTTAAACCTCTGGCACCCTGGGGTAAAAGACTCTGGCTATCTACCCTATCTATGTCACTCAGTTTTATATATTTCTATCAGGTCTCCCCTCAGCCTCCAGAGATCTAGAGAAAACAAGTTTGTCCAAGCTCTCTATATAGTTAACACTTGCTAATCCAGGCAACTTCCTGGTGAATCTCCTGCACTCTCTCCAAAGCCTTCATGTACTTCCAGTAATTCAGTAACCAGAACTGCACACAATACTCAACACAGCTGAAACAAAGTTTTATACAGTTGCAACATGACTTCCCTCTGTCACAATGTTGATCCAGAGCAAACTCAGAGAACCCAGATGCGGTACACTGATACAAGACTGGAGTCAGGATACTTCCTCAGGACAAACACAGGCAGTAACTGGAAGGAATCTTGCCTTG
>JARFYF010000060.1:22933640-22947382 GCA_030265395.1 Rhina ancylostomus | reverse complement strand
TTGGCTGTTACTATTCACCCGCAGACTGGCTTGGTTTATCCGCTAGGGGGGACCTACGTTAGCCCAATCACAGGAATGTTGGCGCCGATTGAAATTGGAGCTCCAATGGTCTGTGAGAAGACTGGTCAGATGGTACCAATCATAGGGGTTGGTTTGAACACAGCGACAGGTAAACATGATGGTTCAATTAGATATGGACAGGAGTGACAGTAAAAGTGCAACTGCTTCTAAACCTTTGGAGGACTCGCTCTCTGAGGGAGAGCCTGCATGACAAAGGAGATGCATGTTGCACAAGATATTGCAGGAAATGATTCATTAACCAGGAATTTCAGCTGAGGTATTAGAGCAAAGAACTTGCTCTAATACAGAAGATGAAAGTGCCAGAAATGTACAGTGGGATTCTTGTCGTGCTCACCCACTTCTACCAACTGTCACTCTCACCTCTGACCTCAGCCTCCAACACCGATCCAATTCAGTTCCAACAAAATAGTGCAGCGGTTAATGCAACGCTATTATAGTGCCAGCAACCCAGGTTCAATTCCAGCCACTGTCTGTAAGGAGTCTGTACGTTCTCCCTGTGACTGTGTGGGTTTCCTCCGGGTGATACAGTTTCCTCCCACATTCCAAAGGCATACGGGTTAGGAAGTTGTGGGCATGCTGTGTTGGCGCCGGAACCGTGGTGACACATGCGGGCTGCCTCCCAGAACACTCTACGCAAAAAAAGATGCATTTCACTGTGTGTTTCGATGTACATGTGACTAATAAAGACGTCATCTTCGATGCTGGAAAATGAAGGGTTTTTCCAATCAATATAAACCAAAAGGAAGCCAACTTGTCCTGTTGTTGGATGGGATGCAGGGTCCGGTTCCAATACCACATACTTCTTGACCCACTACCGCCTCCTCCTGACCTGCACTGCCATCCCTTCAGCCATTCTGACCCCAGCTTTTCACAGACTATCCCTTTGTTCTTTCCTCCTCTGCCTCTGCAATTATTTCTATCTTGTTTGTAAAACTAATTCCACCATGTTTTATTTGAATATTCTTGAAGAAAAACTGTATCCTCTGGGTATGCAAGATTTAACGTGAAAGTGCAGATACTGTTGTAATCCTGTGTTTGTACAGATTGGTAAATTCTTCAGCAAGGATTCATCTGCTAGCATTGGTTGACAGATAAATATTGAGTGAATATTTTGTGATTAAGGTGAGTTAGCCTTCATTTAATGCCTTGTCCAAATGATGATTCATCTGGTGATATTGAAGTGCCCACCTGGATTATCTGCTCAAACTCCATGGCCATGTGATCCTCAGGCTCAGAATTTGGGGTTGCATGCACTAAATGATCAATACTCTGATGGCTGAGTGACAGAGTTTGTTTTTGGAATTCTGTTTTACTGAAATCAGTCAAACCTAAACAGAAGTGGCGTGCAAGACCAAGGAATTTCTAAGTATTACAGGGAAATGGAGGATGAATTACAACCATATAAAGCAGACCACATGATTAGGTTCACTCATGAAGGACTGGGTGTTGGGTGAGGAACCTAAATGCCAAACAGCAGTGAGTGTTAGAGTAATTCAGCATGGAAACAGGCCCTTTGGCCCAACTAATCTAAATGGTCTAAGATGCTCATCTAATCCAGGCCCATTTGCCTGCTCTTGACCTATATACCTCCAAACCTTTCCTATCCATGTACAGGTCCAAATGTCTTTTAAATGGGGTTATTGTACCTGCCTCAACCACTTTCTTTGCCTCAACCAGCTTCAAGGTTTGTACCACATTGCCGTCACTAAAAAGGAAGGAAGATTGAAGGAAAGTTGTATATAAGTGATTACAAGCTGTTAGTATATTAATGGAATTTTCTCTATTTGTTTTGCTCATTATCTGAGTAATTAATATTGAACTATATCAAGAAACTCACCAGTTGGTAAATATTGCCAACAGTGACAGAAACATTGGTTCTCAGGAATCAACGGGACCTGAACAGCTCCACTTTGGAACTGTGAAGGAAAAATGACGAGTCTTTAAGGGTATTGGTATTGGTTTATTATTGTCATCTGTACCCAGCTACAGTGAAAAAGTTGTCTTGCATACCATTCGTACAGGTCAAGTCAGTACACAGTGCAGTTACATTGAGTCAGTACAGAGTGCATTGAGGCAGTACAGGTAAAACCAATAACAGTACAGAGTAAAATGTCACAGCTACAGAGGAAGTGCAGTGCAGGCAGACAATAAAGTGCAAGGTCACAACAAGGTAGATTGTGTAGTTAAGAGTCCATCTCATCGTAAAAAGGGAACCATTCAATAGTCTTATCACAGTGGGATAGAGGCTGTCCTTGACCCTGGAGGTACGTGCCCTCAGGCTCCTGTATCTTCTGCCTGATGGAAGAGGAGAAAAGAGAGAATGACCCGGGTGGGTAGGGTCTTTGATTATGCTGGCTGCTTCACCAAGGCAGCGAGAGGTAAAGACAGAGTCCAAGGAGGGGAGGCTAGTTTCTGTGATGCGCTGGGCTGTGTCCACAACTCTCTGCAGTCTCTTGTGGGCCTGGGCAGAGCAGTTGCTGTACCAATCCATGATACATCCAGATAGGATGCTTTCTATGGTGCATTGATTAAAGTTGGTGAAAGTGAAAGGGGACATACCGAATTTCTTTAGCTTCCTGAAGAAGTAGAGGTGCTGGTGAGCTTTCTTGGCTGTGGCACCTATGTGATTTGACCAGGACAGGCTGGTGGTGATTTCACTCCCAGGAACTTGAAGCTCTAAAGCCTCTCGCCCTCAGCACCATTGATGTAGACAGGTGCATGTACACCGCCCCCTTTCCTGAAGTCAATGACCAGCTCTATTGTTTTGTTTCCTTTTAGGTGCAGTGATGCCTCTTGGAGGTGTGCTGAAGTCTTCCAATACACCCATGATTCTTGGAGACAGCTTTACAGAGCCTCTCAGTGGAAGATCTACTCGAATTTCAGGAGCTTATGTTCAAGACACTCAAGTGGTGCCGCATGCGGGTGGCCTCCAGGCGTTACTCGATGGTGCAATGCTGGCCAGTGAGGTCCAGGTCCTGGAAGCATTGAAGGACTATAAAGATTCCGTGACTGCACAAGGATCAGAGGCATCCCCTCTACACCAGAAACAGAGAGCCACACTGAAGGAAGCACTGGATGGCTTAGTGAGGGCACGCAGAGGAACCTGGAGACACATTATTCACACCATGCACAACTTGGAGAGACAGAGGAAGGAAGCAATAGATCTCGCAGACAAGGGTGGAAATGTTGGTAAGAAATGTAGAATCATTACAGCACAGAACGAGGCCTTTCAGCTGACTGCATTTGTACCAGCTCCCTCTGGCAGTCCTGTTCTCCTGCTCTTTTCCCTTAAATGCCAATCCAGTTCCCTCATGGAACCCCACTTGCTCTGCTTCCACCAGTGTTCAGGCAGTGAGTTTCAGGTTTGTTCTCTCCTTACACCCACCTTTTTCCTTGTGCTGATAATTTGGACACAGTGTGTGCTTGTCCTTGAACTACCCACAATGGAAACACCTTCCATCTTTAAACAAAGAGACAGGAGACTGAAGAAGCTGGAATCTGGAGCAACAAACAATCCACTGCAGGAACTCAGCGGGTCGAGCAGCATCTGCAGGAAGAGAAAGGAACTGCTGATATTTTGGGTTGAAACCCTGCATCAGAACCTTTCCTCCCCCAGATGCTGCTCAACCCACTGAGTTCCTCCAGCTGATTGTTTGCTGTACTATCATTATATCCTGTCTGAATCAGTCATGATCATCCATTAAATGTTCCATCAAACGTCTTTACCCTCCACTCTCTGTGTAAAAAAAACTTGCCTCGCACACCTCCTTTGAACTTAGTTTCTCTCATCTTAAATGCACGCCATCTAATATTGGACATGTGGGGGGAAACCGGAGCCTGGAATGCATTGTCAGGGGTGGTGGTGGAGGCAAGTACGATAGAGGCACTTAAGACACTCTTAGACAGGCACGTGAATGTGCAGAGAATGGGGGGATATGGACATTGTGTAGGCAGAAGGGGTTAGTTTAGTTAGGTGTTTAATTCTTTCGGCACAACATTGTGGGCCGAAGGGCCTGTTCCTGTGTTGTACTGTTCTATGTTCTACCGCTACGTCTTTGGGATGTGGGAAGAAACCCAAGCACCTGGGGAAAACCCACATGGTCACAGGGAGGACGTACAACATACCAACTCCACACAGGCAGCACCAGAGGTCAGGATTGAACCGGGATTCCTGGTGGCTGTGAGGCAGTCACCACAATAGGTCATCCTTACTGTCCCCAGGTCTCGCACATTGCAAGAGATTAGACACAATGTCAATCAAGTTTACAGTGGACAAAGTTAGAATTGTTAGTGAACTTCACAGCTGACTTTAATTCTCCCACAGGAATGGTACCATTCGCCGGCACCGGTTTGTTGATCCCTGCTGTTGTAGGGATGCAGGTTCCTGATCCTGGAGGCTCTGATCTGGAGGTGCCAATTTTGGGGGTGGATCGTGTCCCAGCCACTGGCCGGCTGATCCCCCTTGCAGGGACCATGGAGGATCCTGAAGGAAAAGGTACTTTCTGCTTAAACTCCAAACAAATAGTTGTCAAAGTTCTCTTTCATTTATAAGCAATAACTGTAAATTATAGCTACTTACATCTGAAATAAAAGGGATTCATTGTAACACATCTGTAAATAATATGGATTAAAACTTTATGTAGAAACTTGCCAAAAGAGGAACATTTGAGTTTCTAACCAATCTTTTCTCCTTTCAGATACTATAAGTATGTAAGAATAGGCTAGTCAGCCACTTAAATCTGCTTTCCTGTTCAATTAGATGACGGCTAATCTAATCTTAGCATCAACTTTCCTGCTGTCTCCCAATACCCTTTTACATTTAAAGGGCTGTCTATCTCCACTGTGAATATGTTCAAGGACCTTGCCTCCACAGTCCTCAGGAGTAGAGAATGCCAAAAATTCACAACCCTCTGAGAGAAGAAATTCCTCATAATGACAAACATATTTCATAACATAGAACAAAGCCATTCAGCCCATTGAGTCCGTGCTAGCTCTCAGAGCATTCTCATCAATCCCATTCCGCCATATTTCCCTGGAACCTGCTCTCTCTCGCTCTCTCTCTCTCTTTCTCATCCATCAACTTCCACCAATATACACCAAGAACAATTTACAGTAGTCAATTAACCAATCAGTGTGCTCTTGGCATTTGGACAGAAAACAGAGCATCCAGGGAAAGCCATGTGGTCCCAGGAAGAACATGCAAACTCCACATAGACAGTGTCCAAGGTCTGGAGCTGTGTGGCCACAGCACTAATTGCTATACCACTGAGCCACTGTTCATTAGATTGCTATTTTTTTAAACTTGAAACATAGTCCAAGAAATGAGATGTTTTTATTTCGCTTACTCACATATTTGAAGAAACTCATTAACCACCTCTCTTGCACTCATGCGGTAAAGAAAAGAACTTGATCTGAATCTAATACCATCTCACCTCTCGTCTCTAATCTGGCAATCTTGCCCTATGGCTAATTTAACAATGCTACTAAATTCATTCTCAACAATCTAGATTGATATAATTCTTTTCTAAAATTCCCTTTTTATTTCCCTCTTAAAATTCCAAGATGATATCCTATAAACATTCCTCATTGTGATATTAAACTCAAAGAAAGAAAAAGTTGCTGGTACAAACGTTCATACATTAATGCATTGTTTGTTTAATGCCATTAGCAAAAAAAAAGAATTTTTATCCGGTCAGTTTTTAACGATGTTGGAGGCATGCTACCATTGTATAATTTGACTCTTCCTTTCCAAATACTTCACAATTACAGACTCTTTATTCCATCAATCTTCCTTTCATCTTGCAACCTGTAAAGCCAAACCTGCAATTCCAATAAGTACTGGATCTTAATTCACCTCCTGCTTCCTCCCAAACTTTTCCAACCTTCTGCAATGTGGGTCTTCACCAACATTTTTCGAGCGATGTGCCGAATGTGTTTTGTCTGCTCCCTCACTGTTTGAGCTCTCGTGTTTTTCCTGTTTCCTAGGGCTGATACCAATTGCCCTTGGTGCCAGAAGCATTGACCCCATCATTGGTGAAATTGGCCCAGTTGTAGGAGCCCGTATAGATCCACAGACAAGGATTGTGGTGCCGGTTCTGCAGTCATCAGGAGGTCCCAGGAGACAAAAGCTGGATGGAGAAATGGTAATACACCAGGGAAATGCCATTGTGATGTTTAACCAACTTTGCCATTCCCAACTGGACAAAACACTATTTACATCAGCCATGTGTTTGATGGGTGACTCTGTGCTCCCAGGGAGATGGCACATTTGCAGATGGCTCAGGCTGTAGAATCATTTTTACTTGTGTAGGTATTTGATTTTTCCATTGTTCTTTGTGAAGAAAGTTACATAAGTTAGTGTTGTAATGACGATATAGTGACTAACATTAGTCTTAGTACACAAGAACAACTATTCACATGTGCTCCACAAATGAAATTCAGAGAATTAGAAGACAATTGTGTCCACAAGTTACACCATCCAATCCATTGAATCTATAGCACTCTCTGTAGAACAATCTATTCCATCCAAATAACCCTGTAAGTTTATTTCTCTCGAGTGCCAATTCAGATTCCGTTTGAAATTATTGATCGTCTCATCACTGGCACCTACCAGTAGTAGTCACCACTCACTGTGTGGGAAATGTTCCTCACATCCCCCACCACTTGCCCAGAACCTTACCTCTATGTCCTCTTGTCCGTGCACCATCAGCAAATGGGAAAAGCTTCTCCTTGCATCCCTTGTCTAAGATTGCCATTGTATGGTACAACAAACGATCTGCTAGAGGAACTCAGTGGGTCGAGCAGCATCTGTGGGACTAAAGGAAACGTCGGTGTTTCGGTTCAAAATCCTGCATTGGGTCCTGATGCAGGGCCTCGACCCAAAACGTCAACAATTCCTACAGGTGCTGCTTGATCCGCTGAGTTCTCCCAGCAGATTGTTGCTCCAGATTCCAGCACCTGCAGTCTCTTGTGTCTCTGTTATCTGGCACACCCCTTTAAAATCTTCCTGAGCAACTTTGTTCAGGATTACAACCCCAGCTTCTCCAACCTGACCCTATCGCCAAAATCCCTCATCCTTGGAACCATTCTGGAAGGTCTTCTTTGAGCTCTCACAAGTCTTTCACATCTTTCCTTCATCAATTTTGATTGAATGGAGCCTTTACTTATTTAGATATTTCTGAATCAGTAACAATCAGGAGATAAACCTCTGGAGTGAGGGGTGATATAATTCAGGTACAGAGAAGCTACTGTATGTACCTGTTTTTATATAGGGTGGTATCATGGTACAGTATTTTTTGCTGTTGCCTCATAGCTCCAAGGATCACCTGACATCAGGTGCTGTCTGTGTGGAATCTGCAAACTCCTCCAAGTTTGTTTCACCCGCATCCCAAAGATGTACTTGTATGTTGATTGGCCACTGTAAATACCGTTCAGTGTGGGATAATGATAGCAAAATCAAAGGAGAATTGATGAGCATGTGTGAGAGAGTGAATGTTGTAGTTGTAGGGAAAGACGGAGAGGGGTAATGGGATTAATGGGTTGTTCCCCTGGGAGGTGGCATGAACTAAATGGGCTGAATGGTTTCCTCTGTGAAAATTTCCAGATATCCAGATTGATTGAACCTTAAAACAAAAAACAACGCATTTAAGAACAAAATCAGAATGTACAAAAGGTGGAGATGATCAGGAATTGATTCCCCTAATACTCTGTAGGAGACACCCATGACACAATGGAATTTTATTTCTCTTTCCTCTTCTATTCCTTCTGGCCATGCTTGGCCACTGATGCCTTTCACCTGTCCCAGTTGAGATTCTTGAAATCAAAATTGATGAAATATTATTATAGAAGAGGTTTGTAACCAGAGTTTTGGGATAGATCATCCATTGTCTAACTGAATGGGGATGCAGGTTTGAGAGGCCTGCTCTTGCTTTTACATATCATATACCAATTTCATCCCTACCACAAAAACTTCCTCATACATGTCATATGTTACACCTTGCAACCTCCCTGTTGCAACTGTAAATGAGCGTTAGTGATACAAATATAGCAAGGACGTACTTCAAACACACTGGCTGGGTTCAAAACCAGTTGAAAAAGGTCGAGCTCACACACTGCTGAAAGTAGTCACCATTTAAGTTCTACAGCAGCTCAGTGCTCCAGGGTGAGGCTCCATCTGTGTATCTGTACAGGTCAAAGCCCTGGAGGAGGAATTCCGCTGTAGGCGTGAACACTGGCACCACCAGCAACAGAAGGAAGAAGCCCTTTTCATTGCTTTGAAAGGTTTACTGTGGGAAGTTACTGACACCAGAACCAACTGCAGATCCACAGAGGTACAGTATTGTGATTGAAAGATCATCAATAAATCTCTTTAATACTGGAGTTAAGAATGATAGGTTCATTTAGCATGCAAAATGGAGTAGGGTTTAATTACTTACTTAAAAAGTCATACCTAGAATTGTATGATGGTTGGTTGGGTTCAAATCCATTCAGACAGTTCTGAGAATGCTTTAGGCCTTTATGGATCCACTTATTCACCATAATTATCATATAAGAAATGTTTCTTCCTCCTGTTCCCTGTAAATTAAATCCATATCTGGAAAATTTAATTGATAATAACTCGGTTATCAATAGTTTTAGATTCCCTTATCCAACAAGTTTTTTTTTCCATTATTACATTTAATTATTATTCTGTTATGATTCTGTAAGATTACTTCATTTTTTTTGCACTGTGAGACTTGTGCCTTTGCCTAAAGCTTCAGTATGGAAGTGTTTGTGGTGCTTGTGAAAGTAGAGAAATGAAGGACTGCAGATGCTGGAATCTAGATGAAGAAGCCCTGAAGAAGGGTCCTGACCTGAAACGTTGACCGCCTGCTTTTCTCCACGGATGCTGCCCGGCCTGCTGAGTTCCTCCAGCGTCATCGTGTCTTTCATTTATGATGTTTGTACCTCCTGTTCTGTCGATGATTTTCTTCCATACAGCAGATCTGATTCCTTTTACTTGATTGTCTTCAGGTTGAGGATAAGGTGAGAGTTCTTGGTGAAATCATTGCCCTTTTACAAGACTGTGCCCAGAGTGAAGCACAGCGTAGGCACATGGAGGAATCAAACTTTTCATCCTTGATGCCAACTGACGTGATTGTTTTGGTGTCACAAGGTAATCCTACATCCAAGTGCAACTTACAGCTAGTTTCTTCACTGTTTTCCAATCATAGATGTGTTTAAACCAAGGAGAACCCACTACGCATTGGATTTTTGTTTCTCTTTTCTTGTCTATACATTCTGGCAATGCAAGGTTACCAATGCTGTTAACACTCTGAATATATATAAATATATACAGAATATATATGTTTGGCTCTTCCCTTTCTCTGCCAGTTATGTTGTTGCACCCTCTCCTATCTTCTTCACTGTTCAGTGGACAAGGAGGAAGTGGAGCAGCAGATGTTATTGTTAGCTGCAGCTCAGACGATACTTGAAAAGGTGACGCAGTTTGCTGAAAAGATGAGTCAAGATGAGGCTCGACGGAGAGGTCAACTGCAGCAACCGCAGGAGGCTACCTTTCAACTGGCAGAAGCTTCTCCACTCGGGTACCTTCAGGTGGGTACTCCCTGTGTACAGCTCACGTACAATTTGCTCCAATTTCTCCTTCATCCTCTGTCCTTTTTTTAAATGTCTCTCTTAGTTGAACATCAAAATTGTTCTTGTCCTTCAACTTAGGCAACAAATGATTTTTCTGTTTGTTCGCCAAAGTTGCATTATCGTACAGCCAAGGCTTGTAAAAGTTTTGTAAAAGTTTGTAAAACGTTTTAATTCAGCAGCCATAATCAGAAATGCTCCATTGGAAGTAGAATCAATAGTAGTAATCACAATGGAATGATAATAAAATATATTAGGAGAATGGGGAAGATGCAGAGGGCAATGGGGATATTAGGTAGTTCCTTAAAAGCATTTGCATGGATGCAATGGGATGAATGGCTCTCTTCTTGCAGCTCTCCTGCAGTATTTTGTCATTGGCTATCTACTGTACTATAACGATGTATAAGGTGATCCTGTATAAGGTGATGAATGCATTTTCTTTCATGAAGCATGCAATAAATAACTGTTCAGCATGCTGTGAATCACTGTGCTGCTGGCAGTACAATGAGCTGATCATTGGAGATAGCAGAGAGTTTGAGGCTATCACCTGCCAGTTCCTGTCCCACCTCTCCCCTGACACCTTCTATTTACTGGCCAATTGCCTGCAGCCCCGCCCAGTCCTGATGCAGGGCCTCGACCTGAAAAGTCGACACATGCCTTTTGCCTCCACAGATCCTGCTTAACGCACTGTGTTCTTCCAGCAGTTTAATTATTGCTCCAGATTCCAGCATCTGCAGTCTCTTGTTTCTCCATAACCACCATATTGAACATCACGGTAGGCTTGAATAGAACAGATCTTTTGATTTTATTCCCAAGAAAGCCTCAGCCTGAATGCACTGTTGATTGCCCATTCTCTTTTACTTATAGCTGAAAAACCTTCTAACTCAAGAGTTTCAGGAAAATATAATGAAACAATGGACTGGCCTTAATATGGTGTATGTTAGACTGGAACATCTGCGAGATCTGGCAGAACTGTGTGCACTAGAAGCCAAGGTAAATATCAATCCATGAATGGCAGATTGTGAGCTATCTATTGCAATACAGAGGACAAGAAGAAAAAGCATAATAAGCCTGTCCCAATGAGTACACCTCACCTTGTGTAACTTTTCATTTCAGAGTGTTCTATCTGGAGATGTCTGTTGTTTTGGTGACTATCAGCTGACCAGGAGCCAAAATGCTAGCCTCTCTCATGGGTCACCCGATTCTGCCAACCAGAAAATGCTCCCACTTATCAAACAACTAATAAACCTTTTGGAGACTGACAGGAACATCATCCTTTCCCCAGGCACCCTGAACCTTGTATCAAACAAAGGTTGGACAATTCCGTTTCTACTCGTTTCTTGCTGCTTTACCTTCAGTATATATGTCCCTTGTGTACTTAAGCGAGCACAGTGTCTAAGTCCACCAACAGCATTTCAGTCCATGGCACACCTCATGCCTTCAGTCCAGGTCAAATATGTCACTCTTTTCCATTCCAATCCCCATACCACAAGCCCATTCCATCCTCCCAGTTGCCATTCTGCTAAATGGATGTTGTTAGCTCACATACAGAGAGCAGGAGGACTCAGTTCAATTACTTTATAGCTTTAATGGATATCAGTGGGAGGAAATTCAACTTGTGCTGTCAATGCTAGATGCATGAATGGCACAAATGCAAGAGCTTGTCAAACACACCAATGCAGTCACGCAGCACCATCAATCTAGAAAAGTCTCTGACAAAATGCGATGACATAAGTTACGTCGCTGTCACGTCAGTGTGAAGTCTGTGAATCAAAGCCAACACACAGCTCCTCCAGTTCCTTCTCCATTGCACCTGAAATGGACAATAAGTGGCCTTGCCAGAGACACCCAGATCTTGGAAATTAATATAAAGCAAATGTGGGATTTTTTTGCAAACCAAGTGCTTTTTACAACATTGAGAAAAGCTGGAAATATTCAACAGAGCAGGTGGTAACTAGAGGGAGTGAAACAGTTAACTTTTCATTTCACTTACTTTATATTGGTTCTATTAATGCTAATTCTCTTTTCACAGATTCTATCTGACCAGTTGCATATTTCCAGCATTTTCTGTTTTTATTTTAGATTTCTGACACCCACAATATTATTCTTGAGACGCAGGAGACTGCAGATGCCGGAATCTGGAGCAAAAAAAAGTGCTGGAGGAACTCAGTGGGTCAGGAAGCAAAGAGATGGTCAATGTTTCAGGTCAAGGCCCTGCACCAGCCCAGCCTGTCAATATTAAAAATAGTCACACAAAAAGCAGTCCTTCATGTGATACAATTCTTCAGGAGATGCGGCATTGAAACAGCAATGATCAATAGCAACCATCACAGATGTAGTTTTTCTAACGTATTAAAATGGAGGGAGAAAATTAGTTTGAAGCAGAAGCAGCAGAGAATGTATGCAGTGTATGCTCCACTTCGAGTGGAGAGATACAGCAAGGAAACAGGCCCTTCAGCTCACCAAGTCTCTGCTGACCATCAATCTCCCAGTTACACTGATTCCATTTTATTCTCTCCACATTCCAATCAACTCCCCCAGATTCTATCACTCTCCTTCACACTAATTTACAGCAGCCAGTTAACCTACTAACCCCCCACGTCTTTGAGATGTGGGTAAAAACCGGAGCACCCGGAGGACACCCGTGCAGTTACAGGAAGAGTGTGCAAACTCCACATAGACAGCATCGGTTCCTGCAACTGTGAGGCAGGAGTTCCTCTAGCTGTGCCACTGCGCTGCTCCAATGCCTGTATCATTTGCCCAAAGCATATGGCATTACTCTTGCTAAGTTAAAGCCAAGTGATTGCATTTTCTTTAATCAGATATTAATTATAGAGTCGCCTTAATTTTCTTCCAAATCCCTCCTAGATCAAAGTCTTTCCCCCTGGCTTCCTTATTCCAAAGTGTAATTACTGACACTAGCAGGCAATTAAGTTCAGTCTCAAATGGGTATTCTATTTATTACAAGAATATTCAGTAGGTTATATTCAGGAAGCCAACAGAAGACTCCTTCGGAAAAAGATGACATAAAGAGACACTGTGGTCAGTGCAAATATTAAAAAGACTGCATCTCCGTAAATTGAGCTTATTGTCATACGCACAAGTATATGCATGCACAGGTGAGATGAAAATCTTGCTGCAGCATTACAGGCACATAACATCAGATAAGCAGCATTCATAAGAGAAAAAATATAAATTAAACATAAATTATACACAGTTTTAGATCTTTATTAGTCACATGTACATGTACAAGGAAGAACACAATTAGAACAAAAGAAACAAAGTCCATTGTAGTGCAAAGTGATCAAAGTGGTCCTGGTGTTGCTATACTGAGGTAGTGATCAGGAATGTTCAGGTTGATTGAAGGGAAGGGAAGTTTGTTGAAGGCTGTTCCTGAACCTGGTGGTGTGGGTCTTCAGGCTTCCGTACCTCCTGCCCGATGGGAGCTGCGAGAAGATAAGATGGTCCGGATGGTGGGGATCTTTGATGACAGATGCTACTTTCTTGAGGCTACGCCTCCTGTAAATACGTCCGATAGTGGGGAGGGATGTGGGAATTCTCTCCCCTGCAGAGTTGTGGAGGCTGGGTCATCTGAGGCAGTTAAAGAGAAGGTAGGTAAATATTTGAAAGATCAGACAATTTGAGGGCAATAGGGTACTGGCACAGGTGGAGGTGAGGCCTGGGGCAGTGTTGAAGGGCTGAGGGGCCTACTCCTGCTCCTATTTTCTTGTGTTCTTGTTTGCATTATTTTTCAGCATCAAAACAAGATGTTTTGAGCTGTTCACATTGAATTTCCTGACCCTCTCATCTTTGATTGGAAAAAGTTGACCTCAATTCCCTGACTCCCTACCCACAGAAACCTCACAGCTGGGGTGTTGGACAATCCACAGGGACTTCATTCTGGTATGGAGCCTAGTATGGAGGCCCCAACGCACAGGATCGCAAGAGGCCGCAGAGGGTTGTAGACTCAGCCAGCTCCATCACGGGCACAACCCTCCCCACCATCAAGGACATCTTCAAGAGGCGGT
>JARFYF010000060.1:22447577-22464012 GCA_030265395.1 Rhina ancylostomus | reverse complement strand
CTGAACACACAGCTCCCTGCATAGCCCTGAATAATTAATGTGAGCAAGATGCATTTTAGATGTTCTCTTGAGCACTTAAAAATGATGTGTTTTATTTTTTTGAACAGCTAGCAAAGCATTCAAAGGCACTGCAGTAACATTGGAGGAGATCAGCCCTGCATAGGTTACATGCTTTAATATGTTATCGACATTGTGAAACCTTGTTTTGCACGTAAGAAGTACCTAGATTTTATGTTACAGTTAAATTGCATTCTTTCTCGCATTATTTTTGCCCTTTCTCTTTGACTGACATAATGCATTTATTAAAAAAAAGATAAGAGGATTTCCTCTAAAGCTAGGAAAATTTAATTAACCTTTCCCCAACGACAGAGAATTCATTTGGCTTGTCATTCATTAAAGAAAGGGGGACCCAGAAGTATTGAAGCATGCCCAAGTTTTTCTGGGAAGGGGAATATCAGTCTCACCTGCTTTGATTCTTTTCTTCACCAATCAGCTGGAAGCATGTCCGCATAACAGCAGAAAGGGGGCAATGGGGCATCTGGGCCCTTGATGGACAAGGGGACTGGTTGCAGTACAACCTGGTAGGGCAATTCCAATGCAGAGGAACGCAAGACGCTGCAGAGAGTAGTGGACACAGCCCGGTCTATCACGGGTGCAGCCCTCCCCACCACTGACAGAATCTACAGGAGGCGCTGCCTCTAGAAGGTGGCATTTATCATCAAGGATCCCCACCATCCAGGTCATCCCACCTCACTGATACCATCAGGCAGGAGGTACAACAGCCTGAAGTCCCACACCACCAAGTTCAGGAACAGCTATCTTCCTACAACCATCAGGTTCTTGAACCAACATGCACAACGCTAACCCTACCTCAACAACGGAACACTACGGACCACCTCTTGCACCGCCATGGACTAGTCTTTGATTGTGTCTTTGTTTTTTGCACTAAGGTCTTGTGTTTACACAGTATTTTGTTTTGATTTTGCACTGTATGGTATAATTTTATGTATAATTTATGTACAATTTATATTCCACGTGTTGTCTGTATCTACGTACCTGTGATGCTGCTGCAAGCAAGTTTTTCATTGTACCTGTATTTCACCGCATTTGTGTATATGACAATAGATTCGACTTAACCAATAACGAGATTTGAGTGTGAAATAGGAATAAAGGGGTACATTGTATTATAAATCCAATCAAGTAAAGAAAGAAAGTCTTTCATTCTTTCCACATTTTGTCAGTTCTTTGTCCAAGTGGGCTTCAAGTGTCACCATGTGTTGACAGATGCTCACCTGGAGCTGGAAACCTGCTCTATTTTCTTGTCATTAAAGCAGGCGTGCTTAGACCGGGAGTTACCCTCCTTCCACTAACTGGGTCAAGATCCACCAGCTCTGTCTGGCTGGTTATTGAATCACAGATCTTCTGATTTGCACGAGCAAGCTACTCCCCTCATTGATTGTCTGACGCGTCAGGGAGTTTGACATTATATCTGTCCTAATGTATGGGGTCTGGTTGTTTCTCTAGATTTCTCAACTGAATAAAAACAATTAAAAGGCAGTGGTAATTTTATGCTGCTCAATATAATCCATTGCATATCAAATTTGCAATGAATTGGAAGTATAAGTGGAGCATTTTAACCAATAAAGCTTTTGTAGGAGATGGTGGAAATGGCTAATCTTCTAACGGCTGCCTCCTATTACGAATCCAATCTAAAACCTATTTAGGATTTAATATCACCTTTTCCTTCAAGTTTCATTAAGCACATTGTGGATTTCAAAGGAGAACATTGATAGTATTTGCAGACCTTGATTCTCAATGCATTATGAGCTGTCCACAGTGACTGACTAAATGTCCTCCCACTGCCTTGGACTAAACCCTCAGCAAGTACCCGAGAGTACAGACGAGAAAATGACCCCTGTTTCCTGTTCGCTAAAGATTCACATGAAGACAGAAGAAGGAAGTGTAACGGCCATTATCTAGAATCAGACAAGATGGACAGTCACTTCAATACCTTGGTTCAACATAGCTAAGAGTGTGTTACAATTGCAACTGCATGTTGACCTGCTAGGACTGCAAGGATTGAAAGATAGCAATGGAGTATAGGCAAACCTACCCAGTTTCCCATTCCATAAGTTAGACCATAAGTGTTATGGTCTAACACATTCCATAAGTGTTCGAGGACACTTAGAACATTAAATGATACCCAACAAACCAGTTAGAATGAGGGATAAGACCTGCAATTTCCTCCTCAACTCTACAGATTCACTGATTACTGTGGATAAAGCTTTCAGGGTGTGAAAAGAATCACTGAAGAAGCAATTTTTAAAAGCACTAAATACATACTTCCTTAAGAGATAGAAGGAGGTCATTGTGGTGCACTGAGTATATGCCAGCTCACAGAGCAATCCCTTTTGCCCACTAATTTCCCCTGTCATCTTTTCTCACCACAATCCCATCAACTCCTTCCAAATTCTCCCACCTGGAATAATCTACAGTGCCTAATGAACCTACCACCTGGCACATCTTTGGGATGGGGAAGGAAGCCAGAAAACCCAGAAGAAATCTATGTGGCCACAGGGAGAATTTGCAAACTTCACACAGACCATAAACCAGAGGTCAGGGTTGAACTTAGGTTGCTGGAGCCATGAGGCAGTAGTTCTACTAGCTGTGCCATTTTGCATTCCAATGGCACCATTGAAACACACAGTAATGTGTTACATCTCTGAACTTCTATTCCATTATCATATCTCTGTACTTTACAATAAACTGCTACCCTGCTTTGCACTAACCTACAAAGCACTGATTTGTCCTACAGTCTGAACACTCAGAGGGATGTATGCCCCTGTACTTTACAAATAAGACATCCACTCAGGCTGTGCACTGGGAAGCTGAGTGCCGGACACCTGTCACAGATCCCTATCCTCTGCTGATGCTCCCATGGCAATGAATCACCCCGTGGCTTGGTGTGGAGAGGCTGGAGTTGTGTGGGCTGGGGTGAGTGGTGTGGTCACTTGGTGCTGAGATGTTGGGGTCAGGGTTCTACTCCAGCCTGCATGGTTGAGTGTGGTCCATTGCCTGGAATTGGCAGTGCCCACCCCGTGTTACAGACTACCTACAGCCTCTCCCATCACCTGTGGGATGTGATGGAAGCTGCTGGCTCTGCCTACCTTTGGCTGTACAGCTCTTCCCAGACGAGAGTTTCCTCTATGGTACAAAGCTCAATGGAAGCGACAATCACCGATAGCTGGTAAGGCAGAGGTTCGTGCCGGGTTCCTAGAAATACGTCCCGCTAAATATATTCCTATAATCACCCTTTAAAGAGCTGATTCCATTTGCGCTCTCATTCCAGGGAATGCATTCCATGCACTAAAGTATACCACCACATTATTGTACATCCGCACCTTACTTTCTCCATGTAATTATACTTCATCTCTACATCTCTACAACTATTTCCTCTGTACAGCTCCACTTACACCTCATTCCTCTGCATTTCCATAATGCCCTGCTCCACTTCTTTTTTTCCTCTAACCCTTCATTATGATGCATTTGTACCCCAATATTTATGTCCCATGCTATACTGTGCTTCACTGGTTAGTAGTTTGAATTTAATGGAAAGGGTGTCTTTGTTGCTGATAGAACAGACCACTGAAGGGAAAATTTGCTGCTTCTAAATAAATTAAATTCCAGCCTGAGGTCTGCCAATGAGTGAAGGGATGATTGGCATGGTGTGACTGTGGCAGTGCCAAAGCTTCCAGCAGCTCGCTGCAATGAGTGTTGTGATGACTGGACTCTGCAATTCACCTCAGTCACAGCATCACTCCTGTCAAAGGCTGACAGAATCCTGGCGCAACCTTGTCCTTCACATCAGAGACATGCATCACCCTAGAGTTGACAATAATATTCAGTGCCAACGAGAGTTGACAATAATATTCAATCCCTGCTTGTAACTGTGGTGCAGGGATGTATGGTTTCTACTGAAGGACAATCTGTCAAAGTCTCAAATGCACAAGCCTGCAAACATCATTAAATTAACTCCAACAAACTGGCTGTTCTGAAAAACCCATTGACCAGATAAACTTGTTTCCAGCTTATTCCCTTCGTCATCCCAATTTATCCGACCGTGGGCAAAGGGAGGGGCAGGGGTGAGAGGTGAGGGAGTGGGGCAGGGAGGTAGATGGGAGGGTTTGGGGAACAGCAGGTGCTTTCGTGTACAAAAGATGTTACACACTGATGGCTCCTGTGCATCAGCCATGTTCAGCTACCACTGCCTCTTGCGCTTCTGCCGTACCTTTAACTGCGACGTGGACCCTCTGGCTGATGGAGTGTTGCTGCTGCACCAGCACACTGCACACATACTCCCCTTCATCCATCCCCTTCTGCACGTCCATGAGCTTCAAGGTGCCATTCTCGAACACAGCCTGCCTGTGATTGTCAGGAAGCAATATTGAGTCTTTGTACCACTTGATGGAGTAGTAGGGATATCCAATGACCCGGCAGTTAATGAAGGTATCTCTCCCAGCAATGGCCGTGATGTTTTTCATGGAGCGTATACTCGGAGAGCCTGTGGAAAGGATTTCTGCATTAAAACAGTGATATTTATCACACAACGCCGGTTTCCAGTCAAGTGATTTCTATTTGTGAAACGTAAGTCTAAAGCCTGCTCTTTACCTCTGGACTTCAAAACAGCTACCAGGTATGTCTGTCAGCAGAAAAAAAAAGTACAAATGGCACATCTATGAAATCATTTTGTTTTAATGGTAGAATGTAAGTCTGTTTAAAGTCCACCTGGTGATACAGGATTACCATTCACAACCACGCATTGTAAGAAGGGGTTATGGAGCAATTGGGACTTCTCACAGGGGACGGCCTGGGAAATGAGTCAACTCAGACTCCTTCTGAATGGTAGGCAATTGCAGCCTTCCCAGAAACATAAGCAGGGGCACTGAGTGGAAAGTGGGCTCCACTCTTCCTGGTGACATTGGGTGGGGAAAGGATGGGTTATGCAACAAGTTCCTGATATGCTCCCAGTCCTTCAGGCAAAACCCTACAAATCCAGCAATGCTACCAATCACTCCCTCCAGTGCTGATGCATTATGGCTGCAGTGTGTGCAAAGTAATCATTTAATATTCTTTGATGGCATCCACCACTTGGAAAGACAACAACACCAGGCACATGGCAATGTCATTGCCTATAGGTGCCACTTCATTTCATACACCACGCTGACCTGAAAATGTTATTGTCCCTTCATTATTGCAGGTGCGAGATTCGAGGACTCCTTACCCTGCGACACTGTGGGAAAACCCACATCACAAGGACTGCAGCACATCAAGGTGGCGGCCCACTGCACCTTCTCAAGGCCAATCGGAGATGGGGCAGTAAATTCTGGGTTTGTCAGAGAAATCCACAAACCTAGAAAGCCTAACAAATAAAATGAGACCCGTTTGCCACATCAAGTGTCAGGGCTACACAGCGACACGATGGATTCTTTCAGGCAGGTTTGAAGAGCTGAATGGTGTCGAGTAATAGGATATTTAAGAAGGGCAGCAGGGATAAGGCAGGGAAACAAAGGGTAGTGAGCCTTATATCAGTGGTGGCAAAGTTATTGGAAGGATTCTGCGAGGCAGGATTTATTTGCATTTGCAAAGGACTGATTAGGAGTAGTTTTGTGCATGGGAAATCATGTCTTATGAATTTGACTGAGTTTTTCAAAGAAGTGACCAAGAAGCGAGGGTGGTAGACATTGTCTACGTGGACTTTAGCAAGTCCTTTGACAAGTTTGCATATGGTAGGCTGGTCTGGAAGTTTAGAACACATTGAATCCAGGGTGAGCTGGCCAATTTGGTAGAGAATTGGCTTGGTTGTAGGAGACAGAGGGTGGGTGTGGAGGGTTGTTTTTCAGATTGGGGGCCACAGGGATTGTGCTGGGTCCTCTGTTGTTTGTCATATGATATGGATGAGAATGTAGGTGGCATAATTAATAAGTTTGGAGATGACACCAAAAATAGTGGTATACTGGACAGTGAAAAAGGTTGTCTAAGGTTACAGTAGGATATAGATCAATTGGGAAAGTGGGCAAGGGAATGGCAGATGGAATTAACTCAAACAAGTGTGAAGTGACATATTTTGGGAAGTTAAACCAGGGTAGGACATACACAGTGAATGGTAGGACCGTGGGGAGTGTTGTTGAAAAGCGGGGCATTGGGATAAAAGTGCATAGTCTCTGAAAGTAGCAATACAGGTAGACAGGGTGGTGAAGAAGGCAGATGGCATGCCTACCTTCATCAGCCCAAGGCACTGAGTACAAGAGCTGGGATGTAATGTTGCAAGTTGTTCAAAACATTGGTCAGGCCACACTTGGAGTATTGTGTGCAGTTCTGGGCGCCACACGACAGGAACGATGTGATTAAGGTACAGAGGATGCAGAGAGATTCACAAGGATGTTGCTTGGATTGGAGGACTTGAGTTATAAGGAGATATTGGATAGGCTGGGTCTGTTTTCCCCGGAGCAAAGGAAGCTGAGAGGTGACATGATCGAGGTATATAAAATTATGAGGCACTGATAGTGTAGATAACCAGTTTGTTTTCCATGGGTCTAAAACTAGATGGCGTGGGTTTGATGCGAGAGGTTTAAAGGGGATCTGAGGGATAAATTGTTCACACTAAGGGTAGTGAGTATCTGGAATGAGCTGCCAGAGGAGGAGGTGAAGGCAGGAACAGTAATAACATTCAAGAGTCATCTGGAGCAAGGCACAGGGGGACATGGAATTAATGCTGGCAAGTGGGACTGGTATAGACAGGCAACGATGGTCACCATAAACACGGTGGGCCGAAGGGCCTGTTTCCATGCTGTACAGCTCTATCACTCTTAAGGACAAATTAAAAGCAGGCTTTAGTTCACACCTGCTGTTGAAATAAAGAGTAAAGAAAGTTGCCTTTGATTTGTTTCTTCCATCCAAGTTAAGACACCTGAGAACCATAGGCAAAGAAACCCAACTCAATGGCACTGACGCAGTACACTAACCCCTTCCATGTTCACACTTACCTCACCTCCGGACACACAAGAAACAACAGCAGCCCCTTCACTGGTGACCAGCCTATAGTAGACTACCCAAGGTGCCAACCTTCCAGTTATGTGGAGCAGATCAGGATTGGCTAAATTTTTTCAAGTGCAAAACAAGTGATGGGAGAGGAAGGCAGAGAAAATCATCCCAGTCAATCGAAGGTTTGGAATGATTCCCTGCCTCTGTTAAGGAATTGAGTTTAACATTGGGAGGTGCCTCATTAGGCGCAGTGGCCCCTCCCAGCCCGCAGGTACCTATTGCTGCTTTGTTCAACTCTCTCTAAAAATTATCAAAAAGCTTCAGGGAAATTTGTCCCGTCATTTTATCTCAGCTGGCAGGTTGGAGGTATTAATTAGATGAGGGATTAACTTGCAACTCTCAGGAATGCAATTACCCTTGAAGCATCGGAGATAGTGATCCCCAAACATCCTTGAAGTAATCACACATTGCAGTGCTGTAGTCAGGAAAAAAAAACACCATTTGCAAAAGACATTTAAACTAAAAGTCCTCTTTAGGCGCCAAAATAGGATACTGTCTCTTTAAATGTATTGCTTGTTAAAAAGTCTCTGGTATAATTGTGTGCAATAAACTGTGAAGAAGGCTGAGAAGGGGGGAGCCAGGCGTGAAATGTAGGCGACATACAAAAAAATAAAAGATCACACTGAATGTTTTTTTTTCTTTGGTTTGTCAAATGTGATTTGAAAGAAAAAACGACCTGAGCTAACGCAGAACATTGAAGGCTTCTCTCCAGCACCTGCCATCTTACAAGATGCTTCAGACCGTCTCTTTAAGAACTCTTAGGAGGGTTGAAAGAAAACATAAAACCTTCAGAACTGACTTATTTTACTGATTATATCTCAGAGAGAATGCTATACTGTGGGTACTCCCATGGGCCTATAATAGGTGGTGTTACACCCTTCTGCTTTCAGCTGCAGTTCATGAGTTCCCCAAAGCTCTAAGTGTCAGTGAGACACGGTAGTGTAGCGGTTAGTGTAACACGTTACAGTGCCAGTGACCCGGGTTCAATTCTGGGCGCTGTCTGTAAGGAGTTTGTACATTATCCCCGTGTCTGCTTGGGTTTCCTCCGGGTGCTCCGGTTTCCTCCCACATTCCAAAAATGTACAGGTTAGGAAGTTGTGAGCATGCCATCTCAGCGCTGGAAATGTGATGACACTTGCAGGCTGCCCCCAGAACACTCTACACAAAAAAGGTGCATTTCACTGTGTGTTTTGATGTACATGTGACTAATAAAGAAATCTACTGGTTCAGGATTCACATGAATGAGGGAGCAGCACAAAAGCCCACCCTGTCTAACCACAGTGAGCAGAAACATGGGAGTGTGGGGGGATAATTTCATGCTTGGCAGGAATGGGATGAGGGGATGGTTATTGAAGACCTTGGCTGTAAAGGATTCAGCTTTTAACTTGCTCCAGTAAGCCACCAGCTGAAGCAGATGGACAACAGAATTAAACTGGGTGAAAATGAGCCATTGGTTATCATAGATTCTTGGATCATACAGCACAGAAATGTGCCCTTCTGCCAAACTCGTTCATGTGTCTGTAATGCCTGTCTATGCTAATCCTATTTGCCTGCATAAAGCCCATATCCCTCTACTCTTTTCCTCTCCAAGTACCTGGCAGATGCATTTTCAACGGAGTAATTGTATCTGCCTCTACCACTTCCCCTGGCAGTTTGTTCCATATAACCACCAGCCTCTGTGTGATAAACTTAGATCTCCTTTAAATTTCTCCCCTCTCACCTTAAGCATGTGCCCTCTAGTTTTAGACTCTCTCACCATAGAAAAAATACTCTGACCACCCACCCTATCTATACCCTCATAATTTTATAAATCTCAATAAGATCATCCCTTAGCCTCTTACTCTCCAGTAAGAACAGTCCCAATCTCATCTTATCAGTAAAGCCCTCCACACCAGGCAACATTCTGGTGAATCTCTTCTGCACTCTTTCTAATGCCGTCATATCCTTCCTGTGGTGTAGTGAGCAGGACTGTACATAACACTCCAAGTGCAGCCTGACCAATGCTTTATACAGTTTACAGTGTGACATCCCAACTCATATTCAATGCAACAAGCAAGATGCTGGAGGAACTCAGTGGGTCAGTCAGCATCTTTGGAAGGAAATGGACAGTCGACATTTCGAGTTGAGACCCTTCGTCTGGACTGATTCAGGGTCTCAACCCAAAACATCGACTGTCCATTTCTCTCCACAGAAGCTGACTGATCCACTGAGTTCCTCCAGCATCTATTTTTGCTCCAGATTCCAGCATCTGCAGTGTCTTGTGTCTCCTTATATTCAATGCCTTGGCCTATGAAAGCAATTATGCCAATTGCTTCTTCACCACCCTATCCACCTGTGTGCCACTTTCAGGGAGCTATGAGGTCCCTCTGTGCTCAACACTGCTAAGGTCTCTGCCATTTACTGTATATGTCCTGTTAGTATTTGAAGTCCCAAACTACATTACCTCACACTTGTCTGGATTAAGTTGCATTGGCCATGACTCCGCCCAACTTTCCAAATGATCTATATTCCTCTGTATTCTTTCACAACCTTCTTTACCGTCTACTACTCCACCTATTTTCACATCATCTGCAAACTTACAAATAAGTCCACTTACATTCTCATCCACGTCATTATATGTAATGACTTGGTTCCAAAGGTCCCAGCACAGATCCCCATAATCTGCAGCCTTCTGTTGTCTCCACATCACCTCCCAGTCTCTGTCACTATCTCCAACCTTCCATCTCCCATCTGACTCTATCTGCCAATCAACCCCTCCTCACCTGGATCCATGTATCACTTGGCAACTCCTCCCTCTCATCGCTTTATCCTATCTCCCCCTACTCTTTCAGTCTAGATGAGGGTTCTCAACCTGAAACGTTGACTGTCCATTTCCCTCCACAGATGCTGCCTGAACCGCTGAGTTCCTTCAGCAGCTCGTTTTTTTAGCACATCCAAATACATTCCCTTCAATAATTATTGCATATTATTCTCCCCAAATTCTTTCTGGACCCCAACATTTTTTGCCCCTTGCCCCCTCTGCCCAAACCCTCCTCATCACCCAGCCATTTCTGAACAATGAATGCTGGTCTCTGATCATCAGCATTGTGTACTGGTTGGGTAGCATGAACCTGATGGGCTGAATAGCCTCCTTCTATGTCATCTGCAGCCTATACCACTCAAGAGAACAAAACGCACAAGGCTGCCTGTCTATGGTAGGTCTATGATCAGATACCAGCTTGCATGGTTCCAAGATGGTTGGTTGGTACAGAGGGCTGGGATAGACAGGGCAAGCCGGAGAGGATGTCAGAGCCCAGAACAAAAGAGGAGAAGCTAATGCGCAACTATTAACGATGAGAATATATCAGCTTGATGGTTCATTTGTGGAGGAAATCCAACTTGGTGAGTAAATGGCTATAAATGTGCATTTGGAATAAAACATTAGGTTAACACAACAGACTTAACAAAAGAAGTTATTCCTATCTGATATTGAAAAGTAGACAGGCACCTCTTACGTTTATTCGCGCTTGGTACTCGGCGCTGCCGACCAGGTTCCTTGCAGCACAGCGGTAAACCCCTCCATCTTTGATCTGCGGGCTGGTGACGTTCATATGGCTGACGGTGGTGCCATCTGTCATGGTGTACTGGTTGGTCCGGTGCCCGCTGTCTCTGACGATCAACTCGTCGTCCAGCGTCCAGGAGAGGGTGGGGGGAGGAGCACCCTTGGCCGCGCACATGAGAGAAAACTGCTCGCCCGGATTGACTACCTTCTCGCTGAAGGACGAGATAATCCGAGGCGTTCCGTCTGGGAATGGAAAAAGAGGAGAGCGGAAAAGGAATGAATTCAAGGGTCATGAGTGAATCTGAGTACATTCTGCATACCATATTCAATGTCCAGTCACTAACACCAAGCTTCTACTGGAATTTAACAAAATATAGTTTGCAGTCGTTCTGTTGAAGAGGAATTGAACTTTATTTCACAATGTCAAGTCGCAGGGAGGGGAAACGTTAAGCTCTCCTCAGTGGAATGTTGTCAAGAAAGCAAATGGCCAATCCAAAACCCCTCCTCTTGGGATCATAAAAGGGCAGAGTATATTTACCCTCCCTTTCCTCCTGGTGGCCCTTCATTCCACCCACTCTCTCCTTCCTACACTTGATTCAAGCCCCTGTTCCTTCTCTTTTGGTAAAATGGGATTAAGATCCCACCAACATCACCGAATCTGACCGCATATCGAAAGAGGCAAAGAGAAACTTGTCCTCACATGTAAACATAAAAAAAGTATGTTCTACTTTGTATCTAAAATTCAGTTCCATTGAATCAACAGAACCAGGTTTTGGGAGCAGAGTACAGATATGCCTTCATATCTGAATGAGGGTAATGTCTACCTTAAGAACTTTGGGTGGTTGTGCTTGGTGCAGGAATGAGTATCAAAGTAATGTTTTCTCTTCATTCTACCTGACCCTGTTCAGTTCCCACTAGGTATGAGGGAAAGAGATTGTACTCCCTCAAAGTTCACCACTGGATGCACCAAGATTACTTTAAGATCAAGGGTGAAACTCTTTCCTAAATCACTGCAAGAAGTTGAAGTTTTCACGACTGTGCAAATGGCACTGCCTGTTTGTGCTTAACTCTTGGCTGTTGGTTGGACTGGGCAACTGCCCACAGGAAATGCTGAAGTTGCCCAATCTCAAGTTAATGAAGCACAGACTTGGGTTGTGTTACCTATGGACTCACAGGTAAACAGAAAGTCTGCTAACCTGCTGCCCCATCAACTGAGAGCTGGAAGAAACAGAAAAGCTGACAATCATATAGTGCCTCTCACAACCTCAGGACAGCCCAAGTGCGTCATAGCTCATGATATACTTTGTATGTTGCCACATTGGAATGTGGCAGTCAGTTTATGTGATGTAGGATCTCACAAACAGCAGTGTGGAAGTAAGTGGACACTTTGTTATAGTTCTGATGAATAGTCTCTGGCCTGAAACATTAATTTTGCTTTTCTTCCCACGGATGCTAGCTGACCTTCTAAGTGTTTCCAGCAGATTCTGTTCTTGCTTCAGATTTCCAGTGTCTGCAATTATTTGATTTTCAGCTTGTTGTAGTGAGTTTGAAGGATAAATCTCTTCCTTGGTGCTGGTTACATTTACCCGAGGGAGCAAATATGGCCTTGGTTTAACATCTCATCTGAAGGATGGCATTACAGACAGTGCAGCACTCCCTCGATCAAACACTGAAATACTAGTTTAGAATATCAGCTCAGATTCTTGGACTGAATAGATTGCAGAGTGCTTCCACTGAGCCATTGCTGATATGATTATACCCACAGGTACTTCAGCAATGATGCTAGCATTGAAATCTTGGCCTAAGCTGAGAGAATAGCTGAAAGTAGAGAGCTCAAAGTGGAGAGGCTGAGTTTTTCAAACCACTCACCTTCCAAGACAATTATGGAGAAGTCCTGTGCAGTCTGGGATTTTCTGGTGGCAAAGCACTGATAGGCTCCTGAGTGACTCTTCTGTGCAGAGGTGATAAGGAGGGTTTCATTGTTGATTCCTCGAATGGAAATGTAACTGTCGGGATCAACAAGCTCGGTGTCTCGGTACCACCTGATGATGTACTCGGGGGAACCCATCACACTGCACGAGAGGATGACGGTACTGCCGATTCCAGTTTTCAGCTTCTTTGGAGTCACTGTTACTCTCAGTGGATCTGCAAAGGTAACACAGACATAAGAGGAGAAAATCACCACAGTGGCAGGGTACAGTGAAATGCAAGTAGACAGCGTGAGCATGAACCTCCCACATTGATCGTCTTTGAATATGTACACTGAATGTGTGCCAGGTATCTCTGGCTCAAGCCCAGTATTAGGCAATGGATGGGATGGATTTAAAACACATTCTATTAGCCTCAAAATGTCACAATAGACAGAGAAACAGGGCAGCCAACATGAACACCAAGCTGTCACAAATGACAAATGAGATGAATCACTAGTTAATCTGTTGTCAGTGGTCTTGGTGGTAAAAGGAATGTTGGCCAAGGCATCAGGGAGAACTGCTCCTAAAATAAATCCATAGGAATTTTTAGATTGACCTGGATATATAGATGATTTAATGTCTTATTTGAAAGATGGCACTCACCAGTGCACTGAAGCATCAGTCCAAATTCGACACTCAGGCCGTGGAGTAGACACGATTTCAACTCAGAGGGGAAGGGTACTATTAACTGAATCTACTTCCACCATATTTTAAGATATGTTATTGATCATAGCAACTTGATATGTAAAAATAAAAATACATTTCTCTCTGAGTTATAATCCTAATAGTTTTCATGAGATCTTCCAGTTTAGCAGCTAATAAAGACAAATATTTTTGACCCATTCCTTGGCCCTCTGATACCTCCTTGGAAAGAACTAGAGGAATTTTCCTAGCTGTTTGGAGCTACAAAGGAAAAAAAAAACAATCAAAATAAGAGGGACTCTTGGATTTAAAAGGGGAAATAGTTGTAGATAATGAGCCTCTTTCAATACTAAACATTTTTGATCTAGCTCTGTTAGCATTGGAGTCTGGACAGATGACTAGTAACCAGGCTGTGTTCTGAAGAGATCCCTTCTATGTCAACAATCATAAGAGGAGTTGAATGTTTTAAACTGTGGGGACAGTGGCAGGACACTTCACAACAACAGACTGAGTCCAGCACAGATATGAAAATATCATCTTAACACAGAGTGCTCCATGATTTTCCAACACAATTTCATAACCATGTTAATCATTCATCATAGATGAAGTTGGATTAATGAGGACATGGCTCATTAGTTGGCTGTTCTGTGTTGGTCAGAAACCCTCTCTGCTTTACTCTGTAGCTGGAAGAGGGTTCTGTGAGAGTGAAATGTCTTTAAAAGAGAAGACCAAAGAAAAAGGGATGGCAAAAGGTGGCAATGCTAAACTTATAATATTGTCTGGCCTAAAGTGGCCTGCTCAATTTTGCTTGGCATAGTGAGTAAATTTGGAGCATCCAGATGAGTTATCAATTTCTGCAAATAAATTAATTCATTTTGCCCTGGATGATATATCAAACATAGGGAAATAAAATCCTAGAAAACATACAGTAGGCCAATGGCACAAGGGGACTGTGTTGGTATAAGTACATCACAAAACTGTCTCCGTTCAATTTATCTCAAATATAAATACACTAATATCGACCAGTCAATGTCTGTTTATGTTCTAGGTTGTTCTCACTCCATTTGCAGTCAGCATCAATGAGCAGTTAGTGGGAGAAACTTCAATCTCAGATGACTCCTGGACCCACAATGACATTAGATAACCACACCTTATCTAAGTCCCATCAAAAAAGGTCCCAGGATTGGCCTTTCAGCTAAGGCTTGGGCAACCAAGATAGAACGACACACTGCAAAAATGCCCACATGAATTGCTGGACTCCCATCACATCCCTGACCACAATATCAATCTATGCCCTAAATGTTGTTCTTCCAGAGGTGTGAGGTGACTACCATATACCAACACCTGACCATCAATTTCTTTTATTCACTTGGGGGTTGTGGGCATGAAAAGGCAGTAACCACCTTCCCCTCCTGCTCCCCTGATTGCCCTTTGAATTGAACGGCTTGCAAGGTTACTTCACAGGGCCAGCTATTTGATCCAGAGCCACAAGTAGACTGATTTCCTTCCCTAAAGGACATTAGGGAACCTGATGGTTCTTTAAAGCAATCCCAGCACTGATACCAGCTTTTTAATTAATTCAACTTAAATTCCTAGCTGTTGTAATGGAATTTGAGTCCATGGCTCTGGATTAGGAACGAAGACCATTGAATAGTGCTGCATTAATTTAACTACTAGGTCACTGTACTTCATAATAGAGCAACAAAGAACCTGCTGGAGATTGTTTGTTACTCCAGATTCCAGCATCTGCAGTCTCTTATGTCTCCATTGTACTCCATAATGGGTTTCAGACACAGATTGACAACTTTAATTTGCTCTTTTGATACCCCATATGAAACAGTGTAACATTAGCTAATATGTTCCATTCTAATGTGAGCCCAATTATAACCATGGCACCAGTGTGCAATGTCCACTTTCTCATGCATCGGGAAGGTACTACTGTGAGATTTCCATGTGAAGGAGCTACACTCCAGTTGCAGAGTTCATCACCTGGTTCTGGAAGCCTTGCCATGACAGTCCAGTCATGCTAGGGATCATCTATCTGCTCTAGATGACTCACTCTGTGATGCTGGTGCCCTGCACTGATATTGGGCATTGGGCATGTTTGTTAACATGAAATATTTAGCAAGATCTATTTAAAAATTTATCTTATCCATCTCACATTGCATTCTGCTCCACCGATCTGGTCACCCAACATTCTTGTTGAAGCGATAGAATAAAGGTGGGAGATTGACCCCTTAACCCCTGACAGATGAGGAGAGGAATAAATCAGTGTTGTGAATGAAATCCCATCCAAACATCTAATTTCTCTTACTGATGTAACACCAAATTTGGGTCCAAGTAAACTGGTCTGGGGAGGCAGTTATTTGTTAATGAGACTGCATTTCTGATATTACAATACGTTAAAGAGGCCCTGCTCTGTTCCACAGATTGCAATATGTCAGTGAAACTCCACTCCCAGAGCCAATGTTGATTGGCTAGTTTTCTGGGAAGCAGGAGATGCTGGATCACACAGTACAAGCAGCCCAGGAGTAGGAGTGCTACCAATCCCTCAAACATATCTTCAACCAATGTTGGCTAAAACAATCCTCCTCACCATTCCAAACCTGATACCTGTCCCCACTATCCCAACTCCGTTATCTGCCCCATCCTGGCCGCCTGCTGGAAACCCACCCAATTTATTGCCTCATGATTTAATTGGTATATTAAATTGGTTTATTATTGTCACATGTATTGAGGTACAGTGAAAGACATCCATACAGATCATTTCATCACATCAGTACATTGAGGTAGTACAAGGAAAAAGCAATGACAGAATGCAGAATAAAGTGTTACAGTTACAGAGAAAGTGTGGTGTAGGCAGACAATAAAGTGCAAGGCTATGACGCGGTAGATGGTAAGGTCAAGAGTCCACCTTGCCCTGTGTGATTTAGCTACAACTCTTCCATCTTTTGCCTACAATGTTGGACTTCCCAAACACGGGCAAATGGGTCAAACATAGGCAAATGGGACTAGCTTGGGTGGGCACCTTGGTCAGCATGGACGAGTTGGGCCGAAGGGCCTGTTTCCGTGCTGTATTATTCTATGATTCTTCTCTAAAGCACTAACACTTCCCTTTCACCTCTCCCTATTGATGCCTACTCTATGCTCTTGGTAACAGCTGAAAAAGATTTGACTGGTT
>JARFYF010000060.1:22244915-22255293 GCA_030265395.1 Rhina ancylostomus | reverse complement strand
TGGTATAAAGAAGAATAGAATTCTTGAAAGGATTTATTAATTTGAAGATGATCTATCGTATAGGTACCATCTGGTTTCCTTAACTCAATCTATAGCACGTGTGTGGTCTTGTGCTGTGAGCAGGCATCTCATTTATAGTTATGGCTGGTGCTGTTCCTGGCATGCTTGTCCATGCTCCTCACTGAGCCAGACTTGTTGAGGATCTTGCCATGTCAGTAAGTTGCATGAGGGTACACTAATGCAAGCACTATGCATGGTTTTATCCCACAACACATTAGATGCATACATAGCAGTTTTTGGTGGATTAGTTCAATAAGCTGCATCCCCAAAAAGTTATTAAAGATTTAAAGGGATATAAAGTAATCTGCAGTCACCAATGATACATTGACATCATAGAATTGGTTGCCTATGGTATTCCCCTCTGTAAGTTCAATTCCAATAACTTCAATGTGAGAGATAATCAAGTACTAAGAGGGACACTACAACTGGCTCCCAATACTATAGTACTTACTTAACTGATTCTGTAATGACCTACCAACTCCATAGTGATACAAGATGAGCCATCATTATTAAAATGCTTCCTCATTCTACAACTCTCTATTGATCTGACCCATCACATCACAAATGTTGTTCATATTTCATATTTCAAAACAGTAGGTCACTTGTGTGAGACTTCCTGGTGTTAAGGAAAAGCTACAGACTCTTTCTCACCTGCTGGAGCTGTACAACAAGAATTAATTCAGAGTAATTAACTCACTGAATATGAATCTATTCAAAATGACCACTCAGTTCTTTATTTAAACTATCAATCAAACATCCTTACAATGTAACAGACATTAAAGACAAAGCCTACTTATGTTTCTGAGATTGCATATTTTGAAGAAAAAATATTTTTGTCTTTAATACATTTAACAAAATGATAATACATTTCCTATCATAAACTAATGTATCCAACATAAACTGAATGAGAAATTCTTATCAATGTTTCACTACATAATCTGGTTTAATTAGTATTTTGAATCAAACAATTTAACTTATTTGTTCACCCTATCATCAATTAACTTTATTTAGATGAATCAATAGACTGAAAATGGCTTCACAATATTTATTCAACCCATCATTATGTGTCCTTTGTTAGGGATCAACACCATCCATCTTGAAATGTTTGTGCTGGGATAATCTTGTAGCAGCACGATGAATGCAGTAACAGCAACAAACAAAACTAAGATCTTAAGGCAGTTGTCTATCGTCCTAAAGGGCCAATGACACTAGTTATTCTTACACACAACAGAAACCTTTCATACATACACGAGGTTGCTAGTCTAGCTTTGCCAGCCATCAGCATTTTGTAGGGATGGGGCTTATTCCGGCTTGCTCTCATGACAGTGACAAGGCATGAAAGGCCCTTACCTTTTCAATCCATACTTGCCTTTCAGTGAATTCAGCCTACAAATCAGGTCAGTGCAGAGTTGTGAATCCAGACACCAAAATACTTTCAGCTAATTCAGAAACAAACTACTATTCCTTTTTAACATAGCCTGTGGTGCAAAGGCCCTTTGTCTCACGAGAAATATTTAACAATCTTAATTTGTAACCTCCAAATCTGTTTTTAGCATCTAGATCCATTTTGACAATGATATTTGCACATATTTTACTCCTTCTGGAACTCTTAGATTTTAATTTAGCACCAACAAGTTACTGATGGGAAACTAGAGTTAGGATTTTGGATGAAACTTCTTAACTGTTACAGAACATAGAACATTACAGCACAGTGCAAGCCCTTTGGCCCATACTGTTGTGCCAATATTTTATCCTGCTCTAAGATCTATCTAACCCTTCCCTCCCACATAGCCCTCCATTTTTCTATCATTCATGTGGCTATCTAAGAGTATCTTGAATGTCCCCAATGTATCCGCCTCCACAACCTCTGCCGGTAGTGCATTCCATGCACCCACCACTCTCTGTGTAAAAAACTTGCCTCTGACATCACTCCTATACTTTCCTCCAATCACCTTAAAATTATGCCCCCTCGTTTGAGCCATTTTCACCTTGGGAAAAAAATCTCTGACTGTCCACCTGATCTATGCCACTTATCATCTTGTACACCTCTATCAAGTCACGTCTCATCCTGCTTCGCTCCAAAGAGAGAAGCCCTAGCTCGCTCAACTTATCCTCAACCTATGCCTAGTACAATTAACCAGAGCAACATTACCTGGCCTTTGTAAAACACATGCAAGAGACCCACATTTTTTCATGTAGCCTCAACCAAAGATGCCTGCCATATCACCTAACGGGCACCTTTGAGGACAGTACACTGCTTCCTAAAATTATGCCCATAAACCAATTGTGACTCCAGCATCTCTTTGTAAATAGCACATATGTCGTAAATGGAAAAATTGGGTGCTCTCTCATTCCTGACCTACATTAGGTGGGTTGACTACTTCTCGACTGCTGACGGTTGAGACTTGACAACTTAGGCCCACTTCTCAATGGCTGGGGGCTAAAAAGACACTCATGGTTTTGTACACCTTGCTCAGTGTGAGAAGGCTGACATTGGAAACCAAAGTTGAGAGTATAGGAACATTGTTCATGTAATGAAGTGGAAACTTTGTCCAGTTATGTAGTTATGTATAACTAACCCACAGGAATTGAGCCTTGGTATTGGATGATCCAAACTGAAAACAAAGGCAGTCAATTCTCCTCCTGCAACATTTCCAACTCAAAGGGCAAAAAAGATGTGTTATTCATGTATTTCTCCATAATAGTAACATGCTCAGTGGTTAATTAGAAGATTTACCTGTTCATCTCAATGACAATTCTGAAGGACTATCGAAAAGCTGAGCTTCGAACAACGCAGCAACTTGGCTTTTAAGTGTATCTCAACCATTTTTTATTATAAAGTAATTGCATGTCATGTAATTACAGACTTATCAAATATTAATGAATAGGTTATGGTCCTGTATTTACAGGAGATTTTACTAATTCAGTACTACAGCCTGGCAACTGTCTGATCATCAAGTACTAATTAATAATTTAGTACAAAGGTAGAACAGTTTTACCAAAAGCAAAACACTTCCCTTAATGGCTCCATTGCAAAATACACAGGCTTCTACTGTATGGTATTGAGCTATATGGACCAGATGACTCCCACATCAGATACCCTGGGTTGAACCTAAGCAAGAATTCCCACTTGTGACCGCTGTTCAAGGATCAAAGGATGGGCGAAGATTTTGGACAAATGGCTGGTTTGGTTCAATTGTTTGGTAATATTTCTTTACTCATTTGCATGATCCACATGTGGCTTGGCAAGAAATGAAGGGCAATGGACCATTGCCTAGCACAGCATGGAATCAGGAAGAAAGTATGGACAGCAAACCTCCACAGCTTATAAAATGTAAACCAACATTGGCTAAATGTTCAAAACTCAGGTATAATTTGTACAAAATAACATGAAATGAAGCTCCTTTTCTAGCGTTCTTTCTGAAAAATTCTTCATTTATTGTTGGGATTAAGTTGTCTAAGATCTTCAACATACTTATGGTTAGAATTCCACTGGGTAGGGGGGACAGGAGGGTGGGAAGGCAAATTTTTTCCAGTTCTAGATGACATTACCTATCAACATATGGAATAACTACTACAGATGAGGTTAATCAGAACCAAGGCCATAACTCAAGGTGAGGTGATTGATGTACTCGATCAAAAGAAAAGGAAAAGTCCTGTAGATGTTGCAAATATGAAACTAAAACATTTGGAAAGACTCAGTACATCAGGTAATACTTGTTGAGAGAGTAGCTTGTAAACACATGTATATAGTGGTACTTGAAGATCTGAGTTCAAATCCCATCATCAGAAGTTGTGGAATTCAAATTCAGTTTATAATCTGGAATCCAAAAAAAGTCTAGTCGTAAATAATGTTGACCACAAAACTACAGTTTGTCAGAAATATCCTTCAGGGGACAAAGTCTGTCATCCTTACCCAGTCTGATATGTGATTCCAGACTCACCAATGTGGCTGAAATGGCCCAGCAAGTCATTCAGTTCAAGAGCATTAGGGACGGACAACAAATGCGAAGCCATTGATGCTTAGATCCTGACCAACAGATTAGGAATATGAAAGATCCATGCCCAGAATCAATCAGAAATATTATTTTTAAAAATAAAGAAACATGACTCTTCACAAATGCAACCTGATCTATGGAACATTTTGGCAATCTCTTCTTAAAACTCAGATTCGTTAACAATAAAAAAAACAATTGGGCAAATCACTGGAATATACATAATATTCAATCAAGCATTTATAATACACATACTGTCCACTGAATGCCCCAGTATGAATTTATTAATTTCCTCATCAGCTCAGTATGGCAATACCACAGTTCAGAGCAACAGTATTTAAAAAATAAATGTTTCTTTTTCATTTCCAAAAATAGCAAAAAATGTTGTCTCCATAAAATTGTGCAACATTAAGAATGTTTTAAAGACTTTAATTGGATCTCAGGGTTCAAAGAACCTCAACCCCTAAGCTCTACTCCCACAGATGAGTACCATATGAGTCAGTTGGCTAAGTAATTGTCTTCTGATCGATCTGCCCATTCTTGAAATGGCAAGCCCCCATTCCGTGTTTCAGTGCAGCCTTTGCTCACCCAGATGGCAGATGGGAGAATAGAGTGAGAGGTCAGCTCACTTTTGGTTTCCAGCCAATGATTTCAGCATCCAGAACGATGGCATTGCTGCAAACTGAACCTACTGACCTCATCCGCTCAAGTATTCGATCTGTGCTCAAGATAAGACTCATGCATGAGTCAGTTTTGCACCATCATGTTTTATAGTTCCGCATGAAGCCATTGATCCCCATTTCAGTACTTAACTATGCAGTCAGAAAAAGTAAGATAGTAACTTCGCTACTGTTAAATATTTTTTAAAAATTCAAGAAGTCTGTGATTGGTTACTAAAAAGATCATAATTTATGTTTGGTACAAGTATTTCACCTTACTGCTTTTGATTTGGAGCTTAGAAGGTTGAGAGAGAAGGAGCAAGTCCAATGACTTAGGGACCTCAATGCATGCCCTGAGAAGTGTTGCACTGATGGAGGAGCTGCCTTTCTGCTGGGATCAAACCAAAATCCCACATGAACTCTCACAAAGTTTCTGGGCCACTTGATGCTAGCATCCATCCTTCAGATAAGGTAACAAACATGGCTATTTGTGGGAGCTTGCTGTGCACATATTTGCTGTCAACCTCCCTATAATACAACCGTGTCCATGATTTAAAAGCACTTTTTTGGCTGTAAAGTTCATTGCGATGTACCAAAGTGGTGAAAGGCACGATATAAATGCAAATGTATCCTTTGATCTATGTATTCTAGATGAACAATTCAACATACAAAGTCAAAGTGCTTTAATCATTAAATTATTTTAATACCACTATGACTTTGTTGCCAACAGTAAATGTGCTTAATTGGGTTTTGAGTTATAGCTATAAAATAATGAGTCCAGTAGAATTATAACCAAGGCCAACACTTAGCAATGTCTTAACGTGTATTATGATGCTGTAACAAATACTGTTCCTGAAACTTTTACTAATGAGCTGCTCACATATTCATGTCCAGTCAGGTCTCTGTGGAGCCATACTTCTTCATTTTAAATATTATGTATGTTATGTATAGAGGACATGGATATTTTCACCACTGGGATCAGGACAATAGGATGAAGGCTTCCTGTGTAATGGTGCAAGTGTTAAGTACAAGGCATTCTATGGCCTTGTACCAAGGGAGTGCTCACAGCTTGGAACAAGGGGTTTTTGCATCGAGGTGTTTAAAGTCCAGTGCTCACATCTAACAAGCCCCACAGCTCAAAATTCAATTGCGTTGTGGTTTTCTCCCCCAGAGTTCTCCAATTGAAAATCAATTTTCCAATGACTGCAGAACGATGACAACTATTTACAAACATAAATATTAGAGAATAGGCCACTCTGCCCCTTAAGCCTATTTTGCCATTTAATAAGATCAAGGCTGATCTAATGTAACTTCAACTCATTTTCCTGTCTACCTAAGTATTCTGAGTTTGAGGAGATTCAGTATGTCACAAAAGAGTTACAGATTTCTACAGATGTACGGTGGAGAGCACTCTGACTGGTTGCATCACTGCCTGATATGGACCATGCAATGCACAGGATTGCAAGAGGCTACAGAGGGTTGTAGACTCAGCCAGCTCCATCATGGGCACAACCCTCCCCACCACTGAGGACATCTTTAAGAGGTAGTACTTGAAGAAGGTGGTGTGTCTCACTGAGGGCCCTCACCGACTGGGACAGGCCCTCTTCTCATTACTACCATGGGGGAGGAGGTACAGGACCCTGGACCCACAGTCCACAATTTAGGAACAGATTCTTCCCCTCCGACATCAGATTTCTGAATGGTCCATGAACCCATGAGCACTACCTCATAACTCCTTTTTTTGCACTATTTATTTCTGTAACTTATAGTAATTTTATGTCTTTGCACAGTACTGCTGCCACACAACAAAAATCACGTCATATAAGTCAGAGATGGTAAATCTGATTCTAATACCTGTGGTAACCTTTCATCTCCATGCTTATCAGGTACCTATCTATCCCTGTGTTAAAACTTCTCATACTAGCTTCCTCAAAGGATGGTTGAAGCAGAGTTCCAAAGAATCACAACCTCTGAGAGAAAAACTTTTGCCTTATCTTTGTCTTAAATGGGTGACCTCTTATTTTTAAACAGTGACCATTCATTCAGGATTCTCCACGTGACAGCATCTTCTTCCTATCCACCCTTTAAGACCCCTCAGGATCTTACATATTTTAATCAAGTCGCATCTCACTCCAATGGATACAAGCCTAGCCTGTCCAACTTTTCCTTGTAGGACATCTTGCCATTCCAGGCATGAACCTAGGAAAACCTATTTTGAACAGATTCCAATACATTAATATCCTCTTTTAAATCAGGAGACCATTAATGTATGCAGTACTCCAGATGTGGTTTCACTATTGCCCTATATAACTGAAGCACAACCTTCCTCTTTTGTATTCAATTCCCTTAGCAATAAACGATAACATTCTGTTAGCTTTCCTAATTACCTGCTGTACCTGCACAGTAACCTTCTGTGAATCATGTACAAGGACAGATCCCTCTGCACCTCAGAGCTCTGCAATCTCTCACCAGTTAACAAATAGACCTCTATTTATTTTGCCTTCCAAAGTGGACAATTTTCATTTTCCCACATTGTACCTCATTTGCCAGATCTTTGCCCAATCATTTAACAAACCTATATCCCTTTAGAGCTTCTTTAAATCCTTTTCATGACTTACTTTTCTTCCTATCTTTGTATCAATAGCAAATTTATCAACTAGACCTTCAGCACCTTCATCAAAGGCACTTAGATAAACTATAAGAAGTTGAAGCCCCAACTCTGATACCAGTGACACCCATTTCCTATTATCAGGCCAATCTTTTCTCTTCATGCCAACGTGTTATGTTCTATATCACAAGCTTTTATTTTCCACAATAACTTTTTCTTATGGAGATCTTAGTTCCCCTTTATCCATAGGAGATGTTATTTCTGCAAAGAACTCCAATAAATTGGTCAAATATGACTTTTTTTTCACAAAACCATGTCAACTTTGCCTAATTATCTTGAAATTTTCTAAGTACCCGCTATGACATCCTTAAATAATAGCTAACATTTTTCCTATGACTGATGTGAGGCTAAATGGCCTGTAGTTTCCTATTTTCTACCCCCTTCTCTATTTGAATAAAGGGGTTATATTTTCTGTTGCCCTATCTAATGGAATCTTCCATGAATGTAGGAAATTTTGGAAAATTAAAACCAATGTGTTAATTAAATCACCAGACTCTTCTTTTCAGGTCCTGAAGTCCATCAGAGTGTGAGGACTTGTTGGATCCTGCAATTTGTTTAGAATCAGATCTCTGATGACTGTAATTTTCCTGAATTTTTCCCTCCCTTCCAATTCCTGATCTATAGCAATTTCTGGGATGCTCCTATTATCCTTCATCATGAAGAATGATACAAAATACCCATTTAATTCATGTGACAGCTCCTTATTTTCCATTATTAACTCCCCTTACTTTCTAATGGGAGCAAGGCTCACTTTTGTAACTTTTCTTTTTTATATATAGAATCTTTCACTTTCTGTTTTTATCCTTTCTGACTCATTTTTTCTTGTTAATTTTTTTTTTGCCATTCATTGCCATTGTTCATTTTTCTGGATCTTCTTGTATTGCTTGGGGAATCAACTGTCATTTTTAATCACAGGTGACATCTGCAACCTAACAAGATTCCATTGCTGGGGAATTTGGGTTTTATTATCCTAGGAAACCCATTGTTGGATGCTCTTATAATTCATATTTCCTTAGAAGGAGGCCATTCAGCCTACTGAATTTATGCTGGCTCTCAGAGCAATCCTGTTTCCCTGTAATTTATTCAATCTCATGCGCCCATCAACTCTCCAACCACTTTTAAGTGGCCAAATTACCCACCACTAAGCCTCTGGGATAAAACATAGAACATAGAGCACTACAGCACAGTACAGGCCCTTCGGCCCACAATGTTGTGCCGACATTTTATCCTGCTCTAAGATCAATCTAACCCTTCCCTCCCACATTACCCTCCATTTCTCTATCATTCATGTGTCCACCTTAGAGTCTCTTAAATGTCCCTAATGTATTTGCCCCCACAATCTCTGCCGGCAGTGCGTGCCACACACCCACCACTCTCTGTGCAAAAAAAAACTTACCCCTGGCATCCCCTTTATATCTTCCTTCAATCACCTTAAAATTATAGCCCCATGCGTTAGCCATCGTCACTCTGGGAAAAAGTCTCTGACTGTCCACTCGATCTATGTCTCTTATCATCTTGTACACCTCTACCAAGTCACTTGTCATCCTCCTTCTCTCCAAAGAGATAAGCCCTAGCTTGCTCAACCTGTCCTCATAAGAAAGGCTTGCCAATCCAGGCAACATCCTGGTAAATCTCCTCTGGACCCTCTCTAAAGCTTCCATATCCTTCCTGTAATGAGGCGACCAGAAGGGAATATACAACACTCCAAGTGCGATCTAACCAGAGTTCTATAGAGCTGCAACATCACCTCGTGGTCTTGAACTCAATACCCCAACTGATGAAAGCCAACACACCATAGGTCTTCTGAACAACCCTATCGACCTGCACGGCAACCTTGAGGGATCTATGGATGTGGATCTCCCAAAGTGTATGACTTCACACTTATCCAGGTTGAACTCCATCTGCCACTTCTCAGGTGTGCACAAACATTGAGAGAGAGAAGGGGGTGGCCATTTTGATTGGCAGCTGAGAATGCTACTCTCACCTTAAAGACCTGCAGTGGAGGATAGTTTTCACCCTCTTGTTCTCAGACACAGAGCAAGCTGAACACTAACTCAAATGCTATCAGGGAAAGCTCTCAGGGATGCCAAGAGGCAATACTGACTCAAAATAGAGTCCCAGACCAGCCGTCAGCTATGGCAGGGCTTACAAAGCCATAACAGGCTACAAGTCGGACTGCATAATTAACAACAGCGCATCCCTTCCTGTTGAGCTTAACACATTCTATGCGGGTTTTGAACAGAAGGGAAGTGGATTGTCACCACCCACCCTGGCAGCCTGAAATGCCACTGAACCTGTGATCACTGTTGAGGATGTAAGATCAGTGTCCCGGAGAGAGAACACAAGGAAATCATCTGGTCCAGATGGTGTCCCTGGCTGTGTGCTCAGATCTTGAGTTGATCAGCTGGCAGAAGTATTTACAGACATATTCAACCTTTCCCTGCTTCAATCTCAGGTTCCCACCTGCTTTAAGACCACCATCATCCCAGTACCGAAGAAAAGCAAGGTAACACGCCTCAATGACTACCGACCAGTGGCTCTGGCATCCACCATCATGAAATGCTTTGAGAGGTTGGTCGTGGCACGCATCAACTCCAGCCTACCAGACAACCTCGAGCCACTGCAATTCGCCTATCGCCAAAACAGGTCCGCAGCGGACGCCATCTCCCTGGCCCTACACTCAGCTCTGGAGCATCTCGACAGTAAAGACACCTAAATTAGACTTTTGTTTATTAACTACAGCTCTGCCTTCAATACAATAATCCCAAGCAAACTTGTAACCAAACTCTGAGACCTGGGACTCAACACCTCCCTCTGTAACTGGATCCTTGACATTCTAACCAACAGACCACAATCAGTGAGGATAGGCACCAATACCTCCAGCACCATTATTCTCAACACTGTTGTCCCACAAGGCTGGGTCCTCAGCCCTCTACTCTACTCCCTATACACTCATGACTGTGTGGCCAGATTCTGCTCTAACTTCATCTACAAGT
>JARFYF010000060.1:22060757-22073682 GCA_030265395.1 Rhina ancylostomus | reverse complement strand
TGACTGCCAATTACCCTCCAGGCAGTACAGCACAGAAACAGGCCTTTCAGCCCATCATGTCTGTGCTATCAAGCACCCATTTGCGCTCATCCCATTTTTAACTCGCATTTTTATCAACCGCTCTCCTGCCACCCACCTGCACTAGAGGCAAGTTACCAAAACTAATTAACCTAGAACCAGCATGTCTTTGGTATGTGCGAGGAAACTCACGCATTCACAGGGAGAACATACAAACCATATACAGAAAACATCTGAGGTCAGGATCCAATGTGGGTCAGTGGGACTGTGAGGCACAAACATTAACTGTTGTGCCATTGAGCTGCCCTGGATTTACTAAGGGTTAACTACCATCATGTTCACTGATACTGCTGGAAAGTAGTCTAAATTACAACATGAAAAAGGTGGTAAAATAGTGTAAATGAGCTACCAAATAAATAGCTCAGCAACAATGTAAAATATAAATAAGTACGGCCTTTGGTGAAAGTAGATTGAACTCATTCTTGTTATTGCTGAGAACTTATCAGAAATGAAACAGTTATAGATGAATTATGAAACCAAGTAGATTTTGCAATAGAGCAGTTCAGATGGGCTGGAAAATTATAGAAATTAATAAAAATTAAGCAACAATATTTAAAGGAATTCCCATGTTATTCCATGCCTAAGCATTCATTATAAAGTCAAGAGAATTTACCGTGTCCTTTAGGTCAGGAAATCTGCCGTCTTTACCAGACCTGACCTATACATGACTCCTGATCCACCAAAGGGGGTGACTCTTAACTGCCTCCTCAGTTCAGTGACATCTATGACCAGACAGGAAATATCAGCGTGGCCAACAACATTCACATTTCAAATGAGTAAATAAAAGACATAACTCAGGAGTGCAAAAAAATTTAAGAGCATAAAAACCAATAACTTGCAATGAATCAGGTGCTAACAATGAAAAGAAAGATGGTCAGTGGAGTTTTATGGACACTAACACCACCTCCAGTACGCAGCATTATCTCATAACAGAAATGAGGTCAGTTTTTCTAAAACTAACAATAAATCACTTGCCTCATTGTCTAATTCAATTTCAACTTGTATCAGTAATAAAAACAGGCCATCTTTACGGTACCTTCTTATTCCATTCAACATTAAAGTACTCCAATAAGTAGGGACTCACACAGAAAGATGCTTCAAATGCACTATCGCAGAAAGGATGAGGAAAGTCACTGTTGAGATGTTCATCTTAGTGACATGAGAGGAAGTTAAACGTTTCACCCCATTCAACTCTTGTACAGTGAGAGGGCAGGTGGAAATCGGTTTTGAAATGGCTGGAAGCTCTGAAATAAAACCCAGCAGTTAAGAAAGGTGTGTCTGGTAACTGTGGGACAAAAGCAGGAAACAGCAAAAGGACACAACTACATGCAAACTGAAATCAATGGGGTATGATTACGAAACCGTAATATTGAGGGGATTTTCCAGTTTATACAAAGAAATTGAACACCAAGGAATGAAAACAATGTACCAATCATTGATTAATTTAGATAATATCCGAACACTGTTAGTCAATGATGACAAGTTTGATATTATTACCTGGCTGTCCGAGTAATTATGAATGAGATAAATTATGGATTCAGTGCACTGGAACTTGCATTTTGCTGCCCCCAATACCAGCTGTTCCAGATTTTTTCAACTTGCTTTGCAACAAGTGGCAGAAAGTCTACAGAAAGATGTACACTATGATCCAAGGCATCCATGACGACAACATGCTGATCTGATAAATTATAATGTACTATTTTGCAACCAGAGGACCTAAATACCAATAACGCCATTGAAAGACATTGAAAGGAAACATTTTCTCATTTATGAAATTAATACCCAAATGAAGGATTTTGGCTCAGTGGTACCACTGACTCCTTGGTGGGTTGTGACCACCTCTAAAGCCTTGAGCTGATAGTTCAGTACTATACTGAGCAGCTGCTTCAATCTTGAAGGTTTCATTCCAAGAAGATGTTAAACTACATCTGACCCAGCCTCATGAGTTGATGTAAAACAATTCTTGAACAGCAAGAAGTTCTCTGACTCAATACTTCTCTCAAAATCTTGAAAGCAGATTATCCAGTCATTTTATTATCGCTGTCTGTGTACAAATTAGCTGCCATGTTGTTTTCCTCATTATCAGCAAGTACTTTGGGGATGTGAAAGGTGCTACATAAATGTAATTTCCTTCCCACTTTACATTTTACATACGTTTTCCAAAGACGTTTTCTTGCTCAATGTCATCACCCCCTTCCATCAATTCAATCAGTTGCATATCAATAATGTCGTCATTCTTGTGAGGACAACCTGGAAAATTCATGGAAGTAGCACAGTAAAGGGGGTCTTCCAGCCCATGGTGACTCTGATGCCTACCAATGCTAATCCCATTTGCCCGCTTTAGCCTGTTCAATCCAAGCTCCTGTCCAAATGCATCTTTCCTAAGTACCTGTCTTTTTAAACGTTGTAATAGTATCCATCTCTACCATCATGTCTGGCAGCTTGTCCCTACCACCCTCTATGTGGAAAAATTTACCCCTCAGATCTTCTTTAAATTTCTCCCTTTGAGCTTCGTGGCATCTTTCCTATAACAGAGTGACCAAAACTGTACACAATGTTCCAAATGCGGCCTTAAACCTGTGCCCTCTAGTTCTAGGCTCCCCACCTTGAGAAAAAGACTATCTATCCTACGATTAATTTTATAAACCTCTATGACACCCATCAGCCTCCTATGTTCCAGTGGGAATAAACCAGGTTTATCCAAACTCTCCTTATAACAGCTCTTCCCTCCAGGCAAATCCTGGTGAATCTCTTCTGCACTCTTTCTGTAGCTACTACATCCTTTTTGTAATGGGGCGACCAGAAATGTACACAATAGTCCAAGTGCCGTCTAACCAATGTTTTGTATAGCTGCAACACACTGAGCCAACTCTAACACTCAGTTGCTTTATCAATGAAGGCAAGCATACCAACTGCCTTCCTCATGACCCTATCCCCGTGTCAATACTTTTAGTGAGCTATAGATGAGCACCCCCAGGTTCCTCTGTACACCAATGCTCCAAAGGTCCCTGATATTTACTCTAAATACTCTTAACAGAATTTGACTTCCCAAGGTGTTTTACCTCACAACTTTCTGGATTAACTTCCATCTGCCACCACTCCACCTAACTTTCCAGCTGATCTATGTCCCCCTTTATCCTTAGACAACACTCTTCGCTATTTACGACTCCAATCATCATGTCATTTGCAAACTTACTAATCATACCATGTACACTCTCATCCAAATCATTTTTATATATTTTAAACAAAGGCCCCAGCACCAATCCCCATGGTACATCATTTGTTACAGATTTTGAGTTTTAAAAAAATCCTCCCACCACTACCCTATGCCTGCTATCACCAAGCCAGTTTTGGATCCAGTTTGCCAACACTCTTCAGATCCCTTGTGCCTTAACCTTCTGGTCCAACCTACCATGCACGACCTTGTCAAAAGCCTCACTAAAGCCCATGTAAACCATGCTGCCTCTATCAGTTTTCTTAGTTACCTCCTCAAAAATCTCGGATTTGTGAGACATGATCTACCCTACACCAAACCATGCTAACTCCTCCTGCATTTCCATGTGACATACATCCTGTCCTTCAAAATCTTCTCAAACAAATTCCACACCACTGAGATAAGGCTCACCGGCCCGTAGTTTCCAGGCTTGTCCTTACTGCCTTTTTTGAATAAGAGTACAACATTAGCTATCCTCCAGTCTTCTGGTACCTCACCTGTGGCAAACGGAGATGCAAATCTCTGTCAGAGGCCCAGAAGTTGCCTCCCTTGCTTCATTTAGCATTCTGGGATAGATCTTTTCCGGTCCTGGGTTATCTGCTCCAATATTTCTAACACTGCCGCCTTCCTGATAGCAGACATGCTCCAGAATATCAACACCTCCGTCTCTAAACTCTCCAGCGTCCACATCCTTCTCCCTGGTGAATACCAATGAGAAGTATTCATTTAGGACCTAGCTCATATCCACCAGCCACACATAGAATACCCCTCTGGTCCCTAAAGGGACCAACTCTTTCCTTAGCTACACTCTTGCTTCTAATATACTTATAAAAGGTTTTAAGATTCTCCTTAATCCCACTCACCACAGTCATTTCATGGCCCTCCTGATTTCTTTCTTAAATTCTCTCCTGTATAAAGCCAAATATTTATTGTTCTCTCCTTGTACAAATCGCTGTTGAGGCTGCATTTGGAACGTTGTGTTCAGTTTTGGTCACCCTGCTGTTGGAAAGACACCACTAAGCTCAAAAGAGTGCAGAGGAGATTTACAGGACTCAGGGGACTGAGTTATGGAGAGAGGTTGAGCAGGTTGGGACTTTTTTCATTGGTGTGTAGGGATGATCTTATAGAGGTGTATAAAACCATAAGGGACATGGACAGGGTGAATGCGCACTGTCTTCCCCAGGGTTGGGGAATCAAGAAGTAGAGGGCATAGGTTTAAGGTGAGAGGGGAGAGATTTAGTAGGAACTTGAGGGGCATCTTTTCACTGGAGGGTGGTCGGTATATGGAACGAGCCGTCAGAGGAAATGGTTGAGGCAGGTACACTAACAATGTTGAAAAGGTACTTGGATAGGTACATGGATGGTAAAGGTTTAGAGGAATAAGGGCCAAATGTGGCAAATGGGACCAGTTTAGATGGGAATCTTGGTCAGCATGGACCAGTTGGGCTGAAGGGCCCCATTTCTGTGCTGTACGTCTCGAAATCCCCTATAAACCTTAAAGGACGCATTCGCTACCAGTTTCCTATACCTGATATACATTCCCTTCCTTTGCCTGATCAAACCCTCAGTATCCTTTGTTAACTGTGTTTGCTTCTTACCCTTACAGGGACATGTTGACTTTGAACTACTATCACACTTTTAAATGCCTCCCTCTTGTCGGATGTTGTTTACCCTCAGGCAGCTGCCTCCAACCGACTTCTGCTTGTTCCTGTCTTACACTATTGAAATCCACCTTCCCCCAGTTTAGGCTCTATCTTGACCAGTCTTATGTTTTCCCACAAAATTGTAGGTAAACACAAATGTTTATTGGTGCCTCATTAATAATGTATTGCACTTGGGACTCACAATATGGTTAGATAGTCTTAGGTGAGGTTTAAAGTTCTGCACAACATCGTGGTCTGAAGAGCCTGTATTGTGCTGTACTTTCTATGATTCCTATGAAAGCAGCATAATGTGCTTCCAAATGCCACATTAATTCATTTGATCTCACCCTATCAGAGATATTCCCCTTGTTTTACCCATCTGCCCAACCCCCAGCTTCCCTGCTACTGACAACTAACATTCTTTTCCTCTCTTTTCCCTGAAATGTTAACTCTATTTCTCTTGCTTCAGATGCTTCCTGACCCGTTCAGAGTTTTCAGTATTTTCTGTTTTCATTCCTAATTAGTAATGGTTTGCTATTCAGCACTTTTCTCCCAAGTCCAATCAAGCTCATCACACTTTGAAGCTAACATTTCAACTGGCATGATAATTAGGGTCAGGGAGGCAAATATGTTCCACACAGGGGTAGAGTCTAAAGAAATATGCATAATGTCAAGCATATTTTATGTCATACTTTTGCCTTGGGAAATGCTGAAATTAGTAGTCTTTCTAATTCCAAACCGAGCAATTGAACTAGAACACTTTCCAAAGCATTGCATAGCTTGTCTATTTTTGTACCCTTGAGCAATGCAGCTTCAAGGTACCAGAAAATACCAGATACAAGGATGAGTTTGGTATGTGTCAGGAGATGGAGATCTGAGGTTAAGTTACTCTCTGCAAAAGATACCCAAAATATAATGCAATTGATGCAAAGCACACACATCATAGCCATGTAGCATTGAAATAATTCCCACAGGAATGGGGAAGGTGCACACTTTCTCACATAACATAAATAGGTGATTCCAGAATTGAAGTTAAAACGGAGAAATACTGAGTCAATGTCAGAATAGCAGCCGTACAAACCCTTCCAAGTCACAGTTGGTTATCTTGACTTAATTGTCCATTTCATGGACAAATGTAAAAGGGGCGGTGTTATTAAAATAACTGAATTCATGCTACATCTGTTGAAGGCTGGTTTTATCTCTGCTGCTGAAACGCTGCTTGTTTGTCTCTGTCCAGCTCTCTGGTTAACCCAATCGTGCCCGGGAGCAGTGAAATCATGCTAATTCCATTGAAAATTTCAGGTGACATTGGCCAGTGAAAGGAAACCTCATGGTACACCATCTCAGGGTGCAGAATGGCTCTTTTCTATCTTATATTTTCTAATGAGCTGGTAGAAGCCATTCAGCCCATTGAGTCTATACCAGTCCTCAGAACAACGCCATGAATCTCATCCGTATTTATTTCCCTTGAACCTATTCTCTCTCACCTACCCATTACTTCCACCACCTCCCCCCCCCCCCGGGGCTCAGATCACTCACCTACACTAGGGGTAATTTACAGCAGCCAATTAAATTACCAACCAGGATGTCTTTGGGATGTAGGAGAAAACCAGACCAATGAAAGGAAATCCATGAGGTTGCGGAGGGAATGTGCAAACTCCACACAGCATCAGAAGTCAGGTTGAAATCTGGGTTGCGGGAACTGTGAGACACTACCTGCCGCACTATGGGGCAGCTGTTTCCCCCTCACCTGCAAGGCAAGCACCAGAGTTTCACAATACAGGAGGAACCGTTCTTCACTTTCTGATTACAACTTTATGAAAGAACAGGGAATAGTTTGAGAGGGAGATGGGCCAAATGCTGGTAAATGAGACTCGCCTTGGTGGGCACCTTGGTCGGCATGGACAATTTAGGCTGAAGGGCCTGTTTCTGTGCTGTATTACTCTATGACTCTCCATTTAGATTTAAGAATAAACATAATAACTTCCTGTGAATAAATAGAAAATGTATAACCAGGCATTGATTGCATTGTACTCAAAATTCATTCTGGCATTCATTAAGCATTAATTCATTCAGGAGATATAAAGATTAATGTGGTTACAATACAATATGGACAGAAGATTTTCAAAGTTGAACAAAAGCAATAAAAATATTGCAGAGCTGAATGTAGTGTTACTGATAATATCAAGAAACGGTAAAGGATTTTACATTCATATATATCAATGAAGAGTTTTGGACTAAGGTACTAGTCATAAACTGGCAGTCAGACAACATAAATCCCACTTATTCCCCTTGTAAATTCCCAAATACACATTATGAAAATTGCATTTGCACACTTGTGTGCACAAGACCTTGCTGATTCAGTGCAGCAGCACCAGTAAGAGTGCTTTTTTCACAGAAGACATCGGAATATATGCAATTGAGATGTACAAAAATACAAATAAAATCCTCTCAATTGGGACTGAATCCTCATTCTTCTCTGAAGATTAAATCTGGGTTTGATTCATTGCTCGTATGAGAGTGATGGCAGTAATTGAAAAATTACTGCTCTTAAAATAATATACATCACCTGGACAACATAGAAGAGTTTAAAAAAAATGAGGAAATTAAGGAGTTTTATTTAAATTTTGCTGGTATATGTTCCTAAACTTGGGAGGGATGCTGAAAGATTGAGAGCTGACAAAATATTACATTAGTGGTTCATTCACATGGTCATTCCTCAGGAATGAGTGATTAAACATTGGGATCTTCAGTTTAAAGCCCAGTTTTCTCCCCAGCTGATGTCAAACCCTTCACCAATGGCATGTTGAGGTGAATTTTACTGGTATTTTTGAAGATTTTTAACATAATGGGCAGGATGATGAAAGTTACCTGTCTATATTTTCAGATTTTATTTTTTTCTAGATTTTTAGTCTTTGACAAAACCACTGTGGTGTTGTGATTTATGTTTATGATTTTCTTGTGAATGCTGCTTATATGACGCTACGTGCCTGTGATGCTGCTGCAAGTAAGATTTTCATTGCACCTGTGCATATGTGCATATAATGATAAACTTAACTGAAAATAAACCACAAAATGAGGGAGTCTGTCCTATAAAGCAATAGCAGGTTAGCATATCATCATCAAACATTGGTCTTGTAAATTCTATACAATAGATATGGAAAATGTAATAAATTCTGCAAACTTGCTAAAATTGTAAGCAGGGCATATAGTCAGAAGCAGTAAGGCTCAGGGGGTATGCTTCCTTTAGAGAGACTGTGGGTCAGTAACAATAAAGTAAAATAGAATAAAATACTAAAAGAATGATTGCTCAATTGAACCATGCAATTTAGAAAAGCAATCTGGAAGGTATTGTGAATGGTGTAAGAGAATGTCAGTGTAGTGCTTGACTAGAATTAAAAAAAGGCACTGACTAGTGGAAGGTACAGTACAAATCACAAGTTTTGATACTGTATGATGAGTTATTCTAATCTTATCTGTAATTTCCTTTGTCAGTCTGGCCACACAAGCAAAGAGTATTTTAGCGATGTTGAAAAAATGTAGAAGAGTAGCTGAAACGAAGCTATGAGGAAAGATTAACAAAATTATAGACCTAGATGAAAGACTTCAAGATGAGCCGTGGAAGATTTCATAATTAGGAAAAGGTTTGAGATAATTGATTCATGCAAATTGTTCAGTCTGATGAGGGCTCCTGTACAAAGGCCACAAAACGTTTAGGACTAAGAGAGGATGGCTCATAAACATTTCTTGCAGAATGTGGAAGAAGTTGTTAGCAAAACCCGTGGAAGCAAATGTAAGTCCTAAATCCTAGAGGCCCTGTGCAGCACATGCAAGACAGATGACAATGTTACCTCCCTCTTTCTTTAAAAAGACTGAAGCAGTTCAAGAAGGGAGCTCACCACCACCTTCTCGAGGGCAACTAGGGACAGCCAATTAAATGCTGGCTCAGCCTGCAAAGCCCACATTATTTGAGTAAATATATTTAAAAAAAGCAGTATCATAATGTTATTATTCCCTTTGTAACTTCTTTTTTCACCACACCCAATAACTATCTGTGAAATCTTGTCAACATTTTTCTAAAAACATAAGAATACAATAGGTGACTAAATGTGATTCTGCAAAGTCATCAAGTTATATAGCATGGAACAGGCCCTTCGGCCTAACTCGTCCATGTCGACCAAGGTTCCTACCTGAGCTCGTCCCGTTTGCCCAAATACCTCTAAACCTTTCCTAACCATGTACCTATCCAAATGTCTTTTAAATCTTATAATCATACCCAGCCATACCATTTTTTCTGGCAAAGAAATGATTGAGGATATTATGAAAAGGACATTAATGTCTAACCTAAAACTGATTAAAAAATGGCATGGGTTAGATATAAATCCCTCAAACATGCTTCATAAAGGGAGAGTATGACTTCAAACCTGATGTCAGGGTAATTTATGAGATGCGCAACAACCTGCCTGTCAAACATAACCGAGAAAATATTTGAAAGCGAAGCACCAGGAAAATTTGTAAAGTCTTTACATCCAACACCTGGAAGCACTGTGGACCTTACCAGCGTGAACCACTGACTATACTGCCTGAGCCATATATAATTACTTATGGCTTCTCTGTTCAGACTAAAGTTTATTTTTCAGGGCAATGTGACACAGCCATAAACCTGTATTATCATACACACAAAAAAACCCACAAGCCATTGAATTTGAAAATAAATAAAGCTTTTTATGCACACTTTAATTAATTATACCTTTGGCAGAAAGCATGGTGAGCTACACCAGAGTTTTTGGTATTTTGCAAATAACATGCTAAAAAATAATCAGTTGGGTTACTTAGAAAAATATTGGATAGAAAATATTTTATTGCTAACTATAACAGATTCAAATTAATTACTATTATAGTTTGTGAAATAGCACTTTTCAGAAGCTTGGGGCTGGTTTATACAGCATGTCATATTTGTTCACTGCACTCATCTAAATAACAGTAATGCTACTATTAGGAGGCCTCAACTTTTTAAAATTGGTAGACTCTGATTTGATTGTTTTCATCCAGTCCAAGCTGGATTAGGCCTTCCATCAAGGGAGAGCTGTTTGCTGCAGCAACAAGAGACCTAAAGATATACATCAAGGAAAATTAACAAGCTTTGATATTTGCATAAATTTCACTGTGCACAAAATAACAGGAATGTAAACCAGTAATGTTCACTAAATATCAGAGTGCATCATGCTCTAAAGTCCTATGAAGCATTCTCTATAAATCCTTTCCCCCTCAAATTATCTCCTGAATGTACTATATTTGGTTAATATTTCAAACCAGCTCACTGCAATCTAAACAGGAGACATCACAGCAGGAATTTAGAATAATGTTACTCATTATTAATGAGGATTATTAATAATGGGGCACATAAAACAGAAAAACAATTCAAATCCCCTTACCACCTTTTATTGTGGATTTATCCTGCTGAAGTTAGGACAAGAACTAGGGAATTACTGAGTCAAACAATGTTAAGGTGCTTAGCTGATGTCTGTTAAATAGTTGAAGTGTCCTGGGTTGCTTCTTACTAAGTGTTAATTCAACTGTCTTTTGCCATTAGGCGTGGTGACTCCTCCAAGCCCTTTCTACTGATGATGTCACTAGTTTGGTTCAAATCAAATGAAAACAGGCTAATTGTTTTTCAGCAGGCAGCACAGTGACAGATCTACACCATTAAAAATGTGTGCCTCCAGTATCTCTCAAATCAAGGAGGTCACCTGATGTGAGAGATTACTTTGGCAGTTATTCTGAGGGCGATACAGTGTCTCTATAACTGTACAAGGCATGAAAATAAAACAGTATCTAGGGATGCTTAAAACATGTTTCATTTTTCTTTTGTGGAATGATTCATTCCCACTGTACCGGATGTGAGAGGGGAGAAAATTCACAGTTCATTAATGGGTTTATTATACACTTGCTAGTGACGTGCAATGCCACATTTATAGCCCCCAGGAGCAGATCTCCTTTCAATCATTTGACTCCTGTTGGTGCTTTGCTCAGGAACATCAGGGAGAATGAGGCAGATGAAATTTCAGAGAGATTCATATCATTATTATAATGCCTGTCCCAAAAATATTTGACTTAAAAATTATCTCATCCATGCCTTTGGTACCTCTCGATTTGAGGATTGTAATGTGCTTTGGGCTGGTGTTCTTAAATTTGGTTACCTACATCAGGATATCATCTTAATTTTGCTCTGATACAAAGCATTTGTTTTTGTATTCCCTCCTCGACATGACTAATTCACAATTCTCCTTGAACTTTACCAAGGCAAAATTGTTGTTCCTGATTAATCAGATAAGCCAGCTCGTTGAGATAGAATGTGTCCATTTGGGCAAATCAGAGTACCTTCAAATAAAGCCATAGATAACAACAAGTACTAAGTACTAGAACAAGTAACTATACAAGGTAAAAAAAAAATCATTTCATGATTCATTATGTATTGAATCTTGTCTCTGGAACTTGGCATTCAACATTGTTTAGAATATAAATATCAAAAGTGTGATACTCTGCAATTCCATCTATTTTATCATGACCTTGGTCTTTTGGGGATATTCTTTGACACCTTACATTTCTTTGATCCATGGATTAACTCCGTAACAAATGCAGGCAAGCTTCTTCTTCTCTTCTGATATCACGACTGCTGCAGTCTGAGTACAACAGAAGTATTTCATGACAAGATCTATTTCATAATTACAGAACCCTCCACTCTTCCTTAATCACAAGCAGCCACAAGTTTCCAGAAACAGTTTCATTACATTTTGTCTTTAATTTACTGAACTATTCTTAAAACTAAATTTTTACGATATTTGTCATTTCTGTTGTTGAAAAGAACCAACATCAATACTTATCAAATCATTTACATGACAAATAAAAGGCATCCGGAGTCCTTTTTAGCTGTGTTTCTGAGCCTTAAACATGATTTCTGAATCGTTTTAAGGATACATTTTTGGGTCTTTTCTGAAACTGTCCAACCACTTTTTATTAGCTTCGATCACTTCTTGAATACAGATACCGTTCTTTTGTGCCATCTTAGAGTGGGACTGATGGAACATCTTCACCTGGTCACTGAAAGAAATAACATTCATGAAATCGATAAAACTGTAATTTAAAATCAAAGCTTAGCATAAAATAAAGTTTGCACAGATTTACCTCCATCATTTATCAAAGGATTAAAACAGAAAACAACATCTTGACAGGCTGGATCTACCCACTGTCCTTTCTACCAGTCAATAGTTCATCATGGTCAAACCTGGATTAGGCTTTATATTTGCCCCTGCTGTTTTGTTTCCTATGACCCGAAACCTTGCTGTTCCAAAGTAAGAATGATTTGATACATGTGTTTTAGTCCTTACAGGGGGAAAAAAACTGGGTTGGACAAACCTAGGCTGCTGAACAGTAGGCAGCTCTTGTAGATACCAAATCTCTAAAAGTGGATTAAAAAGGCACAATTTATACCTGCTTCTTTTCTGCAGATTTTCCAAGCCTTCTTTCATTTGGTCCCTACTGGGGTATAAACATAGGGCCTCTGATAAGGAGAATTCACCTCATTTGGGAATCCCACTTGTCTGGCAGAATATCCACATTAAAAGGCGGAATACTAGCTTTAGACCCTACCCAAAACTGACCTCAGTTGGTTGTTTTCCAAGGGCCAATCAAGGTCCAGGAATTTCTGTCTGTGGATGAATACCTAACTTGTTAGCCATTTACTTCCTTATTCAGATGCAGGTGGAAACTACTATGTAATTCTAATGATTTCTGATACTCTAACAAATTTAAAATAATCAAATACATAGAACAGTACAGCACAGTACGGGCCCTTCAGCCCACAATGTTGTGTCGACCTATATAAATTTTATCCTCATTCAATCTATCCCCATCTCTACTTCACCTCCCATAACCCCCTATTTTTCTTTTGTCCATGTGCCTAATAGTCTTTTAAATGACCTTATCATAT
>JARFYF010000060.1:22009277-22025842 GCA_030265395.1 Rhina ancylostomus | reverse complement strand
AATTGAGGAACATAATATTACAAGGGGCCTAGATAGAATGAACAGTAAGGAACTAGTTCTCTTGGCAGAGGGGGTCAGGAATTCGCTGCTTGTAAGGGTGATAGTGACAGAAACCATCAGCACATTTACACATTACTTGACATGTGCTTGACAAACTGTGATCTGAAGAGCAATGGAACTAGTGCTGGGAGTAGGTTGGGCAACTCTTTGTTGGCCATCACTGCCATGATGGGCTGAATGCCCTGCTCCTGTGTAAATTTTGTATAATCCTGAAACACAGTGACCAGACCTAAACGATGACTGAGACCGAGATAATGACAACTTCTAACTAAGAAAGACCAACTGATATGGCATTTAACTGAGATGGATAGCAAAACTGTTGTATTACACTGATCCAGAACAGATGCCTGAACGAGGTTTGGGTTCTAGAGAACTCAAGGTTTTCTAGATTTAACCCTGAAATCCCAGTGACAATGGACAAATACGTAATCAAGAATTATAGGTTGAGGGTTTCCTAGTAACTTTTTTAAATTCCACCTTTCATTGAATTTAACAGAAAGAAGAAATAACAACAAACAGTTAAGCAGCTGCTGCACTGCATTTTCCCCCCTTATGTTTCCTTGGAGATATTACAAATTAAACCTAGCTCTCATTTCATAGAGTATACTCCTAATGAATGGTATTATCTAGTTGAAGGAAGACAAAGACATCACAGACTCAAAATAAGTGGGATGTAAAACATAGAAAGTAGAAGCAGCTTCTGGATGTAATAGCAAACCTTTTGATGTGTTTTTCAATGATCACTACCTTCAAGCACATATCACACTCTCAAAGCAACTGTTCCCATCAGTTTGGAAGTTCATGGAAAGAAATCATGTGATTTCTACACAGACATTATTATCATTACACTGCAAAAATCTAACATTAACACTACATGCAATCTTAGAAGTTTTTTTTCAGTTGCTGAATTTAACATTCAAGTAAACAGCATCATCTTTTAGTTTCATAATGGTCTATTTGTCTTCTTGAATAAGAGAGGAATAAGTTGTAAAATGCAGTGGTATTCAGCACTCAGGAATAAATCCAGTCATGTAATGTCCAGCATTGCTTGAAAAGTTACCTTTTTGTGGAGAAGAAAATCTGCTTCAGTATTACTGATTGCTAAAAGGGCAGAAGCTTACCTCTTCCGTTTCTTTTTTTAGCTTTTCCCTTAGCTCACCAAGAGCCTCCTCTTTTTTCTCTTCCAGCAGAATCTTCTCTTCCTTTAAGGTTTTGTCCATCTCTTTTCTCATCTGCTCCACAACAGCACACTTTTCCGCCTCTAAATTTTGCTGCTCAGTTGTTAAAAATGATTTCAGTTCTGCTCTGAGCTGCACCAGTTTTGCTTCCTTCTCAGCCCTGGAATGCAGTAAAAATAAAATTACCTGACATATTAAATGGCATTATAAAATATATATAGCCTACAGAATATTCTCAAGAATACCATCAAACTGCTGTAATGTTGTCTTTTTGACCAACAACTCTTTGCGCTTGTTAAGTTTTATTTTAGTTTTTTCTTAAAGGTAAAACCTACTTGAGCAAACAGTTACTGAAATATAATTTTATTTCTATATTGCATTGATCAATAGGAGATACCATGTAATGCCTTTTTTAATTAGGGCTGCCATGATTTTTGCTTTTTATGCTGCTCATAAATTTGATATAATGGGAAGAATATTAAATATCCAATTTTAAATATAATGCAATGTGCACTAATTTTTGATAGGATTAGCTATTAAATTAATAAATTAATTTTATAATTTCAAAGGAGCTTACTTCTGAAGTGGGCAGAATGTTTATTTCCTTTCAGTTATTAAAAATGTTACATTCTCAATGACTGGTTATCGATAAAGGAACATTCTTAACAATGTGCAGTAAGAAGTGTAAAAGCTCACCTAATGGGCTCCTCTGAATTGACCCCATTGCAAGATATAAATACAATTCAATCTTCTGCATTACATTTTGGTTAAAGAAAAGCAATGCCAACATTATTTTTCCAACTACTCTTTCACGTTACCCTTTTTGCCATTTTCTTGTTTACCTACTTGAGGTCAATGCCCTGAAATATGTATAAGGTTCTCTGTATGCTCCCAAGAGAGAACAGAGGCAAATGCTAACATGGACAAAGAAAAATTCTGTACGATTTTACAAAGATTCTTCTCTCCCCAATTTACAAAGTACTAAATTCAATAGAGCAAGTCTGGGAGCAGAAAATAAGACAGCTTCAATGAGTCATGCAAGCACAGCGCCCTATAGCAGTTCTCTATATGACAAGACGAAGGTTATGTGCAGAGTGGCAGAAAATTGGGAAGAAAGTTGGACTTTGGCTATCAACTGTTCTGTGGTAGTTAATTTGTGTCTACGTCATTATATAAAGGGCACAGAAGTCAAAGCACCCTCCGCTCTACACCAATTGCTTTAGAAATCACAGACTCATTACATAACTACAGAGATACAAATAAATAATCAAATGGTTGTTTAAAAATACATGAAATGTTATTGACCTGAAATGTTACCTCTTTTCTTGCTATGTTGGCACTAGCTGACTTACTGAGTATTTCCAGCATTTGTTTTTAATTTGGATTTTCATAGTAATTTACTTAGGCTTCAAAAATTTTTGGCGTAATGTATCTAACAGTAGTTAAAGCAGGCACTGGACTTTTCATCCAGTTCATCTGTTCTGATGACACTTACCCAATTTCGTTCTCTGTTGTCTCAATCTCAGCTTTAAATTGGTCTCTGAGTTTGAGCAACGCACAGCCTTGCTCTTCTTTCAGTTGTGTCTCCTCTTCCTCTCGCTCAGTCCTGAGTTTCTCTTTTAATAACCTTGAGGATTGAAAATAGAAAACTGTTAAGCTTCTTTCATTCTTATAGCCAAATAGCTTGGCTACATCCTTTGGCAGAATAACTCTAATAGAACTGTTCCCACAGATGGATCCTGAAGGCCAGCCCACATCCCTCCCAATAGTTAGTCTGTACACAATGGCAGTAAATAATTATTTATGCACATCATATCATATACATAATCAACTGTTGCTTAAAGTTGAACCAGGAGGCAACTTTCAGGGTTGAAGTGATGGGGCATATAAGTTCTGCACTTATGTGCAGAAAATGCACTGAAAATGAACCCCCAGGATTATCCCAGTAATTTTTACTGGGAAATATCCAATATATTTTTATCATTTTTGCTTCTCTGCCTTCCTACGTCAATTACAAAAGAAAGAGCTCTTGAACAAAGGTAACTTAACCTGGTCACTGGGAAAGCGACAAGATCGGCTGCATTGTTGCTTTATACTCAGTCTGATTTACTCTCCACTGTTGAGTATAAAACTGGAATTCTGACTGACCCCAATGGATTTCCCTGTAATCATGTTTGGTTAAAGTTATCCTCAATCAATTGCTATCAGGTCGACTAATATAACAATTTGCACGTGGCTGGATCCTTCAAAATGTAATAGGATAACTGAATCTGTTTTTGATGATATTGGTTGAAGAAATGTTGGGTGGATATTGGGCAAATCCATCAACCTTCTCAAATAGCACCATGGGATATGTAATGTCCACCTGAATAAGTAGACAACCTTCAGAGGAATGGCACTTCCCAATAACATAACACACTGTCACTGCAGTGTAAGTGTCAGCTTTTGCTTTTTCCCAGCAGTGTCATGCAAGAACTTACTATTTCTCACAGTATTTATACCTGAGTTTTTCTTCTTTATCTCGATAAATTTGCTGGGATTCCACTTCCTCCTGTTGCCTGAGTTTACAAAGCTGCTCCTCCCTCTTTTTGAGCATCTGATTCTTTTCCTCTTCGAGTTCCTGGTTCAACTTATAGGACTCCTCCTTCGACTTCTGTGACTGCAGCAGTCCCTTGTCCTTCTCCTGCTCCTGATAAATGCATCTATTTTTAAGGCAATCAAGCAAACAGAATGTGATTCCCAAACTCATTTTAAAAAGTTGCTCAAAATTTCCTTCCAGTTTCGATGGGTCAACAAAAGCTCAAAGATACCACATATACTGATATGGTAACAAGGCTAACTTCAGAGTTGGATCAGGATATTCCAATAACACAGAGTGAAGCATATGTTGAGTCAAGCCAGCACCCTACTTAACACATGCCTTGTTTTGTGGTGTACAGTGGACTGTTACCCTGTATTTCTCAATTTTTAGAACACGGCAATGATATTTGTCTGCTGAGTGATAACTTGGCCAATTTCAATTCAAAAAGCGTGATGAAATCACTGTTTACTGCACTTACTGTGGTTCCCAACTGGGAACAAACAGACAAAAGCTGAACCAGCAACTTCTCCAAAAACCAACAGTATATTACAGTGACATAGCTTCACAGAACTAGTTCATGCTGACTTGACTGCAAATCAGAAAAACACTTTTGCTTCTCTGCCTTTCTCAACTTCCAGTAGATAACCATTAAAATCACAGCAACACATACTTTTGCTCATCATATTTTACAGGATCAATGATTCAAATTACTCCTAGTGTTAGCTAAAACAGTTGGGAATTGATGCTTAGACTACTAATGGTCTTACAGAACGAGACAGAATTTTCTGTAACATCGTAAACAGAGTAAAGCAGAGCAATGGGTTAGAGCTGTTGAATCTCTCAAGGATTTTTTTTTGATAATAGCCTTTGACAATTTTGCCCTAGAAGCTTCCATATAGAAGATAATCTTTAAACTTTTCAAAAATGACACTTTTACGAACAAGATTATTCATCCTGACTGCTGAAGCTCTTTTACCCATTATTATCTAGAGACGAGGAAATTTTTTTATGAATTATTATGAACTGAAGTGCACTGCTTGAAAGGATAGGGGGAGAAGATACAACAGTAACTTTCAAAAGGAAATTGAAAATATACCTGAAGAGAAAATTGCAGAGCTACTGTGCTGAAGAGTAGGACAAAGTGGACAGCACTTTCAAAGAGCAGTACTGGTACGGTGGATCAACTGGCCACCTTCTGTGTTGTGGCGTTCTATCATTAGATAACAACTGTTTACCCTTTCTGACAGGAGGGTGCTGGAGCCAGATAATCTGCATTCACTTTCTGGTATAAAAATAGGCGGAAAGCCACTGAGATAATTGGAACTTCATTCAAAATTGTGGAACATGCAAATATTCAGTTAAGGACAGCCTGTTGACATAGAGGCAAGGCACAGAACACAAACATTCAGTGTCAAAGCAAATGCACAGCACCACAATGCAATGACATAATTTCATCAAAATATAGAAGGCTGTAGCTATATTCAGAAGCTGTACAGTTCCAGAGGGGCAGGAGGCTGCTTCTGGCTGGCCATTAGTTCCACTGCACTTCCATTATCCTTAGGGCAATCATCATTTTCTTTCTTGTCTGGCAGATTACTTAAAAGACTCTCGCCTTTTTCATCTTTGTGTCTGTTATTATGTGTAATCTTCTCATTCGCGCTTCACAGGGATTTAGAGAAAGGGTAAGGACCAAGCGCAAAAGAATCTATTATTATGACAAACCATTGCAGTTTTCTCACATTATCAAGGCCTGATGGAAGCTCTGTGAAGATGATGTTAGCTTCAGTCATCCGAGTACCATCTGATAGCAGACAAGCTGTCAGCAAATCACTGGATTCCTCAGTCCTGGAATATGGAGTTGGGAAGATGCCGAAGGAGTAATATGCAAACAGACATAATCTAAAAATGGTAGGGAGTGATCTTTCACAGCCCTCCCCAAATGATTACTTCCTTCTTATTCTTTATCTTCCAGATGAATCGTTTACTGAAAGCACCATACCACGGTTAATGGCTGAAGAGTGTTATTTCATTTCTTTGTTTGTTCTTGCTCCTATTCTGCTGATATCAGAAATGGCCACTTGTCTCAAAAGACTGATTCCACTGCAGGTCCTTGTAAGTTCAGCTGTCCCCAATCAAATCTGATTCAAATTGCAGTTTATTTCTTTTATTGGTTTGATTCAGCTGCACACATCTTCAAATTAGCTGAATGTTATCAGAATCATAAAATTCTGGTATTATGTAACTCAGATTAAACAGCTGTCTTTTATCATGGATACACTAACCTTGCTTGCAAAAAAGTTAACATTAAAAAAGTTACTTCATGATAGCTCTAAGGCTGGCAGGAATGCTTTTGGTAAGTTTAGTAGGACAGGTGTAGATCATGATCCATACAAGGGACAATGGTTATATAGGTGTTTTGCTCTTGTTTTTATTTTCTGATTTCTTCTTCTGGTCATTGTGCAGTTAAGCAGGTAGATGCTGGTAAAACTCAAAGGGCCCACTTCTCAACAATTTGTCTATTGAAACTACTGGGGTAAATACACAAACGTCACTAATGGAAATTCAAGTTCATAATGGAATTATAATGAGCAAATATTTTATTAGGATCAAAATTAATGAAACAAAGTGATTTCTTAGATGTTGGCAATATTATAGTTCTTGCAACCAATAAATCAAATTAGAAATCTCTAAATTATTTATGACAACATTACTAATAATATTAAATTAAGCAGCTACGTACAGAAGACGGTTAAGGATCTTCACAACTGATTAACATGGTAAGCACACTCCCTATGGTTTGAAGGTATCACAAATAAACCAGCCATTGAGAAATTGGGCATACTTATACCTGAGTAAATGAAATTACTTAATCTGGAAACTTTCAGTAAACAAACTAGGAGGGTGCTCTGACCTTGTGAGCAATCAATAATATAAAACCCTGGTTATAGGATGGTATTTGGGTTGACAATTCCAATACAAATGATGAAGAGTTCAAACTTGACTACCAAATATGTACCTTTCAGAAGCCTCTGTTCTTTTCCTTCTTTCTTCAAGATTTAGCTTCTTGGTGTCTTCCTCCACCTATGAATAAAAATACGAGATCAGAACAATGTTTATTTATGGAGTTATTTCATAAAATAAACATTCTGTCAATATTTTCTGTGCCTGGCTATTGCATGTTAATAAATTGGTGTTTACAGATTCCAATCTCTCCAGACCACCACGGATCTAGCTTTTCACTATTTAAAGAATAATTAAGATTTATCTTTTGTTTCCCCCGAAATGGATTGCACTTAACTGCTTCTAAATCCACATGCATCATTTTTGCCCATTCAATCTATCATTTCGTACTTTCTACGTTCCATTAATACATTAGTATACCATCAGACTTTGTGCCAACAGCAAACTTCGATGTATGACCCTACAGCGCTTTCTCAGTCATTACAAAATATAATGAACAGTTAAGGTCACAGTGCAGATTCTTGAAAGATTATATCAAGTACTTAGTTCTAATTGAAGTATGTACTTTTCTAACCTCATTTACCCAGCTAATAGCCCAACCAGGTCAATAAAATTGTACAAATCAATGAGACCTTGTTTGGAATAAAATATATACTTTTGGTCTCTGTATACACCAGCCTTAAAGTGACTGCAGTGTAGACTCAAGACATTGATTCCTGTGAGAAGGGAATGCTATGAAGAAAGGTTGATGAAGACTGGCTTGTTCTCACTAAAGCTTAAAAGAATGAAAGAAGATCTCATTGAGACAGACAAGATTCTGAGAGAGATTGGCTGAAACAGATGGTGAGAAACTGATTTCTCTAGCCATGGAATTTAGGAGGAGGAGGCATGGACTCATGATAAGGACTTGGCCATGTGCATCTGAGCTGAGAAGTAATTTCTTCATGCAAAGGGTTTTAAGTCATTGAAATTCTACCCCACAAGTTTCTGGTTGAACTGTCATTGTGTACATTGAAGCTGGAGGTCAATAGATTTTTTTTACTGAGGGAGTCAAAGGTTATGGAAATTGAGCAAAAAAGTCGATGAGGTACAGGATAAACATTAACTTACAGAATTGGGGGGCAATTCAGACCCCCAATTGCTCTGTGATCTACCTCTGGCTCTATATATTAATTTATTACATTTTTATATTTTGCCTTCAATTCTTTGAGCTTGTAATGTTATCAGGTGCTTTCTTGTACATCAATAAACATTCTCTTATCCACCATTCAATTATGTCCTCAAAAGATTCAATTCGATTTGTTAGACGTGGACCACCATTTACAACTTACATTGGCTTTCTCTATTCAGCTCACATGTTATCAAATGTGCAGTCACTGTTCTTATTCCTCATATTTTCTATAACTTTCAGAGATACTGCAATCAATACAACCCACCAAAATAAGACCGACAATTCCACTTGATACTAAAACTACTGGGTTTCAGATTTGTGGGACTAGTTCTTAGAACTGCTGTTAAAATGCAGGTTATCCTCCCAAAGATTCAGAGCATTTGTCTTTTAACTGCACGTTAAAAGACTAATCCTCTGAAAGCAATTTAGCCACCTCGCTGAACAAAATATCTACTATAAATACAAGTAAATGCAGATTGACGATATCTTCAACTACTTTCATGCGCCAAAAATACAGAAACTGTTTATAAGTATGATGTGTAAGCATTAAAAATGGTTAATGGTTTTATCTGACAGTTGACAAGGATTCGATCGATTAAAGGTACTGGCATCTATGAACTGTTTTATAGATAGTACCTCAGGATGCTCCAGAGTATTTCATAGACAATGAGGAACTTTTCAAGTGTAATCACTACTGCAATACAGGGAAATGTGGCAACCGATTTGCATGCAGAAAGGTTCCATTAACAAGAAAAATGCTCAAGTAATTTAATTGATTGACAGTAGTTAGGCAATAATTATTGGCTGAAATTTTGGGTGAATCTTGCTGCTTTTCTTCAAGTAATGCTCTGGGGAATTTTACATCTACTCAAGTTAGGAAATCATAGTTTTAACAAATCATTTTCAAGATAGTACCTCCAATCAGCTCCAATTTGTACCACATAGCAGTGCCAGCCTATATAAAGTGATCAAATACTGGAATGGAACTAGATCCCGTGATCTTCTGGCTCAGAGGCACAAATGGTACTTTGAACCCTGGATGATACAGTTCCTGCATCTCGAATATATGAGCCACTGTATCACTGAAATGTAAGAGGGAGTGAGGAGAATTGGTGCATCGATGTTGTTCTTCTGGCTGGAGAATATAGAACAAGGATAAACAATCAGATCTGAGAAAAATGTATTGACTTGATTTGGAAAGCTTTGGAATTTGCTATCCCAAGGGCTGTGAGTACTCTGTCATCAACAACAACCAAGGCTGAAATCCATAAATTTTTGGATGAAAAGGGAAATAAGAGTATGGAGATCATGGAAGGACATTAGGTTGAAGATTACATCATATAATAGATTTCCCTGCCTGCTTTCATTTTCTTAAGATCTGTTGTTGTTCCTATCTATTACTACAGGAGTTGAATATCAAGATTTTGATAATTACAGGGGTAACTTGCTTTGAAACTTGACCATCCACAGAAGCAAAATCAACTGTTTGAGCAACACCTTACCAACTTTTATTTCCTCCCAATCCATCCAAAATATTACAAGGTTGTTACAGCAAGCTGAGGGAAGCTTGTATTTGTTGGTGCTGTACCAATCTGTAGCACAATTCTGACTTGTATTCACTTGGCAGTCAAATAGAAGATAAAGAAAAAAAACAAAAGATGTAATGGAATAAATGAAGCAGAAAATGACAAAGGAAGTAAGAGAATAGAAAAAGCAGCATTGAGAAGCAAAGCAGCCAAAGTAGACATTTCAGGAGGATAATCAATGTGCCTTTGATATTTTAAATTAACCTAAACACCCTCTTCCAGTTAGGGAAGGATGGGAAGGGTCTGTCCAAACCTTTAATGAAACACTATGCATTTGGCATCAGAGTGAGTTAACCTTCATAGCTCCTATGTTTTTTAAAAATGAACTTCTATATATTTCTTCAAAGTTCATTTGAATTAATAGAAAAGGAAGCCATTGTTGTTATATTACAAAGGAACAGTGATGCGTCCAATAAATATACTTCTGCATATAAAAATACAAGAGCCTGACACTGCTGCTTGTCAGAGCATCCCAGACAATAAAAATAAAAAATGTGCAATGGTCAATAAATATGTTATAAAGCATAACTGCTTCCTGATGGAGTTGAAACTGTGATAGTTTGAAGACAATGCCATCTCAACATGTTACAATATGTTCTGCACTCTTATCATGAATGTTAGGCCAAAAACAAACTAATAAAAAGTTGTATCTCTGTGTGGGTGCATTTGTTGAGTAACTTGAAAGAATGCTGGATGGAGAAGTGTGAATTGGTCTCCATGGACATAATCCTCCCCACCATCGAGGTCATCTTCAAGAGGTGGTGCCTCAGGAAGGTGGCTTCCATTACTAAGGACCCTCACCATCCGGGACATGCCATCTTCTCACTACTACCATCAGGGAGGAGGTACAGGAGCCTGAAGACCCACACTCAATTATTCAGAAACAGCTTCTTCTCCTTTGCCATCAGATTTCTGAACAGTCCATGAACACTACCTCGCTGTTCCTTTTTTTTGCACTATTTATTTATCTCTGTAATTTATAGTAATTTTATGTCTTTGTACTGTACTGCTGCTGCAAAACAACAAATTTCACTTCATACAAGTCTGTGATAATAAATCTGATTCTGATTCTGAACCTGAACTTCTGCATTCAGTTTCACTCCAGATTGCAAAATGCTGAATACAATGTTTGATTGCCCAAAGGCAACAATGTCACATGTATAGTAGAGAGTACTCCTTTGAGGTTGGAGATGAGGAACTCCGTAGGCATAAGAACAGGGTGAACTTTATATTTAGGTAATCTGAGTGGTTGATGCCAATATGGACAGCCAAAAATGAGAAATGCTCTGCTCCTCCAAAGAATTCGCACAATATACTTATTTTTTTATTAAAAATTGCAAATCAAAAGATTAAAAAATATTTTTGTTGTCATTTGGGACAGTTGAATGTAGCTGCTAGTGATGCTATTGTACACAATATTAAATCCTTGAATGGAGTTCTGCAAGTCCTCATTTATAACCCTTTAGTACCTAGAAGGTGACTCTACCATCTGGTCTTGGGGTGCCAGCACAGACAAACAGTCCACAAATAGAAATCTAAAATAGTCAACAAGTCATGGGAATTTCTTAACAGAACCAACAGAAGGAATCCCCAGCATCATGCCGTCAAAATATAATTACAATCAATTTTTTTTAGGACGGATTGTTTTCCATTAAATAATTCCTCCTGGACTGTGGTAGTAATTTGTTATCTTGTCCAAAAATAAATATTGCAAGATTGGAACACTTCCTTCAAAGGATACCAAGTATATGGGATTTTTTTAAAGAAATGTATTACTGAAAATAAACAATGTCTTATAATAACTACATTGAATGATTACCTTTGGACAAACTCAATTACTTTCTTCTGTAAAGCTATAAGCTTATGCTAGTTACCCAAGCTGACAGCATTGTCATTTTTGCAATAAATAGAATCCCTCCATGGAAGGTAAATGTAGTTACTTCTGAACGAACTTGAGAAGTATTTCTCTTCACAAAGGCTCTGGGCTCTGACCTGTACTGGGCATGACTCCAAGGGCTCTAGGTATTCTTTCTACAAGCCTGAATAGCAAGTATCAATGGAGTATTCAACTGTGGAGAACACACAGACAAAATTGACAGTATCGTCACTGACATCTCCATGTGCCATTTCTAGTGCTCAAAAGGGAAAAAAACAATCACAGTTTTCTTTATGGCAACACTAGTTCAGTGGCATCAATCTTATCAACACTCTGACTAACACTTGCAAACCCAGTGTAAATCATGGTCTGAGGAAGTTGCTAACTTTAATAACCCATTTACACAATGGAGAATACATTTACCAGAAGAACCTTCAAAGAATGTGTAGAACAGGGCACCATTCAGTTCGATCATTCCAGTGGTCTCCATGCTATCTCTAGATCAATTACAACAAATGATATAATGGTGAGCCCATGATCAGTCTGGAAGTGGAGGGGTGCGAGAATGGCAGTCTCCAAAGCCCACAATAATAGAATGCTAGCATAATGTTTAAATGAAAACATAAATTAATTCAAAGAGGATACCTCCCCTGTACACTCCCCTGCCAGTCAGCATGGTGTGGGATTATTTCATACGTTAATCCACTGCTGACACAGTCTGGATAATGTATCGTTGATAAGTTTGTTATTAAAAACATATTTACATTGAGCCTTTCAAACAGCTAACCTGACACATTTAACCCATGAATAAACCATGCTGATAGCTGCCTTTTTGGTGTAAACTAAACTACCATTGTATTTAATTTAGGAATTGGAGATATTAAAGTGACAAGGACATGCTAAACTGGAATGTCAAACTTATCAGGCCTCTTTCCATTGATAGGAAAGTCATCGTTCAGTCCAACTGTCACATTTGCCTCTTCTTAACTTCTCTCTCTAACACTGGCAGGGAGAAGGAGATGACAGTGAAATAGACTTAATTGTACTTAGTTGGTAATATAATGGCTTCACTGAAGCGACTCAGTGTCAAAACAAAGAACAAAGGGACAATTAACAATTTGTAGGGGAGTGGGAAAAATGGCTCAACTACTGTCTTTAACCATAGGGCCGACAAGTGACTAATCACAGAAGTCTGCATAATAATAAAGGGAAGTTCACAATTTAAAACTTCCCAAAACAGTAACATTTCAAATTAAAAGAATACACAAGAGACTACAGATGCTGGAATCTGGAGCAACAATCTGCTGGAGGAACTCGGTGGGTTGAGCAGCATCTGTGGGAGGGGAGGAAAGGAACTGTCACCATTTCGGGTCTGTATCAGGACTGAGAGTAGAAATGGGAGATGGCCAGTATACAGAGGGTAAGGGGAGTGGTGAGAACAGATTCTGAGGTGATTGGTGGACTGAGGAAGGGTGTAATATGACAGGCAGGTTCTGCCAGGTAGGGGAGTTGAGGGGAGGACAGTGGAGTTGGGAGACAGCGGCAAGTGGATGATAGATGGAGGCAGACAGGGTGGGAGAAAAAAACTGAGAGGTAGATGGAGTGAGGAGGGAGGTTGGAGACACCTGCTAGAGGGAGATAAGCAGGATAACAAAGGGCTGCCAGTGCTGGACACTGATAAGTAAAGGAGGAGAGAATGGGGACCACTGGGGAGAGATGCATGGCAGATGGAACCAAAATGAGAAGCAGATGGGGGTTGCCGGGAGGAAACCAGTGCTATTGCAAAGAGTTAGAGAGCACTTCAGGAAACTAATGAAGTATTAAAATATTTGACCTATTTACCGCAGATGCAAGTTGTAGCCCCAGTGCAGGCGAAAGAGCTTCAATATTCACAAGTGCCTCCATCCCTTGAATATGCATCACTAACTCTTGAATAGGATAAGGTTTGGAGTAATGGGAGTCCTTTGTATGGAAACTTCAGAAATAAAAATAACCTTCAGCACATTTATTAAAGAATTAAGATTTAATGACAGTCCAGTGGAAATACTAGAGCAAAGAGCAAAAAATATTAGACTTCAGTTGAGAATTGGTGGCTATCACTGCAATGTCATTTATCTGTGTTCCAACTAAATCTATTCAAATTAATTCTCTCCTTATTTCAATTCCAGCCTTCACCCACTCTTCACTCCCTTGATCTCCTCTCCAGGAAACTCTTTAAAAATCAACTTTCTCCTTGCCCAATACTCTCCAGCATCACCAATAGCTAAAACAATGTTGTCATCAAGACAAGTCATTTGTGAAGTTCCTATGACATTTGTAACACCTAAATCAACAATCTTTCTCATTGTTGTCAGATGGATGTGCTGCGGATAAATCTGTTGCTTGTGAACCAAGTATCATGCACCGTGTGATGTTTGATCTGAAGCCTGGGTCAAGGCTCATATTCCATCCATTATTGTTAGTAAAATCTTACACCTCTATGATGTGAAATGTCTCTGCTTCTATCTAAAACCCTCCTCTGTGGTTTTGTTACTTCAAATTGACTTCTCCAGACTTGGCTCAGGTTGTACTACTCTGATTCTGAGAGAGATTAAGCAGAAGACAGCATTTTTTGGAGGCTACAAATGCCTCTTCTGCTTGTGGCACATAGTCTCTTGATAATGGCAGAGGAGAAGGGAGTTAGTTTTCCCTTGCACTGCTTAATATTTTACCCTCAGTATTATAAATAAATCAGATTATCTGGTTCTTTGTTAATTGAGGTGTCACCTGCAAATTGGCTAGCACATTTGCATTTAAAACAACAAGTATATCACAAACTGATTTACTGGTTGGAAAGAGCTTTGAAATATTTCAAGATCATCATATAAAGCAAAATCTTTTCTCTTAATTACTTGTGGTTTGTAGGTTAGAGATCAGTAGATTAGCTTTAGACAGCAATGTTTTTGAGGCTACTGGGTACTTTTATTCAAGAATGAGTTAAATTTAACATTTCAATACTGCAATAAAGTGCTACTGCAGTATAAAATTAACCACTTCACTTGCGTAATATCACTCATGACTAAATTATTTATTTTGTAAAGAGCTTTTTTTAAAACAACAGTTATAAACTAAACAAATATTTTGGAAGCATAAAACAATATATCTGGTGATGATAGAATCATGTGCTTAACATGGGGAGCAACATGGATAAGTTTACATCAGTTACTCATATCTATTGTTAGAGGGAGATTTTGAACAGAGGAAGCTACATAACAATTTTTAGGATATTGAAAACAATGCAGAACTATTAATGCACAAACAAAACTGAACTGTTTTATTATCAAAATGGTGTGGTTCAAGTCAGTGTTCTTCATCCACTGCCACCTGTTAGTTATTTTAACAACTGCGCTCATGTTCACTGATGTAATCTTAGCAAACTAAAGCTGGCTGGTAACAACTGTGGGTAACCAGTCCTTCTTTTGTTGTAACAACACAATACTCAACTTAAGAATTTCTGCCAAAACTATATGTTAATAAGAAACAGAACACAATTGAAAAATAGTTTCTGGTCTCAGTTCCAGGGTAGTGTGACATGAAAAATAGGTTCTTGGATCCTGTTAAATTATCATCTGGATTTCCTGAATGGTTCAAGTGCAAAGTGATATAGTATTGGTCCAATATTACTGGTAGATTTGAAGTTTAGTTCAACATCTGTGCCAAGTTGAGCAATATTATGGGGAGCAAAACTGGCACTGCTGGAACAGTGAACTAGCAAAGAAATGCCTCTGCTTAAACTCAAGTCTATTGACTGCAAGTGAAACTTTGCCTTTGGACCTGATGAGATAATGTTGCTCATGGAAAGAACTCCAATATGAGATGCAATCTCAAGGTGAAATAGCTAAAAGGGAAAAGATGGGGAGAGGGAAAAAAACCACAATATATAGTTATATTGCACTGTTAAGGTTGTAAAATGTACCGAAGAACTTCACCCATATTTCAAACATAATCTAAATGTTGCTATTTAAATAGATTATAGAAATAACAAAATCTTGATAACAAGAGTATTTTTTTTAAATAGCTTCCTAATAGAGAGAGATTTAGGAGGCAAGCACCAAGCTTAGGGTCTTGGCAGCCAAAGAAAAGTTCACGACTGGTTCCAGCCTCGGTGGGTTTGGTTTATGATGAAAGGTTGAGTAGACTGGGATATTATACTCTAGCATGTAGAAGAATGAGAGGAGGTCTCACTGAAACTTGCAAACTTTTTTCCTGAAAGTGTTTGACAGACTAGATGCAAGGAAGATGTTTTTTTACTCCCTTGGCTGAGGCGTCTAGGACCAGCAGGCAGAGTTTCAGAACATTGACTGAGATGAGGAGAGATTTTTTCATTATGAGGGTGGGGAACCTTTGGAATTCTCTACCCCAGGGGCGTTGCGGAGGCTCAGTCATTGTGTTTATTCAAAACAGAGATCAAAAGATTTCTGGACGTTTAGGGCAAATGGTACTGAGTAGAAGATTAGCCATGATCTTGCTGAATGACAGAACAAGCTCCAAGGATTGGATGGCCTACACCTGCTCTTATTTCTTACTTCAGACACAAGTCAATGAGAAGGAATAATTCAGCAAGAATCTTGAGAACAGGATTGCAGAGACCTCAGAGAGTTACAAGGCTGTAAGAAGTTACAGAGATAAAAGAATTAGAGTTTTAAAATGGAGGCACTGAAAAACTGGAATTTAATGAAGGTCACTGAGCATTGTGCTGACAGCTGAATGGGATGATGCAAGGTAGGACATAGAGGAGATTGAATGGGACCTAATAGCAGCATACAAAATTATGAGAGGCATAAATAGGGTAGATAGTAAGAATTTCTTTCCCTCATGATAGGAAGAGTAAAGACTAGAGGGAATTGGTTTAGGATGAGGATAAGAGGTTCAGAGGGAACCTGAGGAAGAACTTTTTCACCCAGAGGGAGCTTGAATGCACGTGGAGGTGGGTACTCACAGCACTTAACCAGCATTTGGATGAGCATAGTATTGTAGGCTATGGACCAATGACTGGTAAATGGGATTAGTATTGATAGATACTTGATGGTTGGCAGACATAGAACCATAGAACAATACAGCACAATACAGGCCCTTCGGCCCACCATGTTGTGCCGACCTTCAAACCACACCT
>JARFYF010000060.1:21922407-21932502 GCA_030265395.1 Rhina ancylostomus | reverse complement strand
CTTAAAGGAACACTCACTAATAGTCCTAGTCCGTAACACATCAAATTAGTATTCCTCCAAAGTATTAATTTTCCACCCTAACTTTATAACCTCCACAAGCAAGAGTTGAAATTTTTGTTTTGCATTCGTAGTTATGTGCTAAACTCTGAACTCAATTATGATAGACAAGACATCACAAAATATAATATCAACCACTGAGCAAAAGCAAAATACTACAAAGCTCAAAATCTCAGAATACAAGTTCCTGGAAATATCAGGATAAAGGGTAGCATCTGAACATCAGAGCCTAAGTTGTCCAGCTTATTGAGACAATTCAACCATTCAATATTTTGAGTGATCTTACCTTTGGCCACAACAACTCCATATCTGATCCCCATAATCCATGATCCTCTGCAATCTTTACCTCAGTCTTGAACAAATCATGACTCAGAAACCAAAACTGTTTTATGTAAGGAATGCCAAAGATTCACAACTCCCCATCTCAGCCTGAAGTGGCCCATAATTCTAAGACTCTCCACTTCATAGCACCTTCACAGCATCCACCCTTCACAGAATCTTACTTTTCATTGAAACTGTTACTCGGTCTTTTAAAATACAGAGACTATGGGCCTACCCTGCTCAATCTTTCATTAAATGGCAAATGTGCATCCCAGAGATCAATATAGTGAAATATCAACTACTCTGCCTCTTAAGACATGCATTTCTTTTTTATGAATGATGTTGTGGGAGTAGAATCAACCTCCACACTTGCCAGAATCAGCTGAGTTTCTTTGTTTGACGGTTTGATTGAACATATACATGGAAGCTACCCAGAGAGAGTGATCTGAGATGACCTAAAAATCACATCTTGTACAGTGATTACACATTAAGCATAATTGTGACTGATGTCATCTAATTCTAATGTTACAATACATAGATGAGCATTTTCTTGACTAAGGTAGAACATACAGCTTTCACATCTTGTTCATCCTGAGAAGAGAAACCTTCCCCTGGTCAATGCCTGATCATAACAAAACATCCCTTTGATTTATTCATTCAATCAATCAATGCTACATCCCTCTCAGGGTAATTTGTACTTAAGTTATTAATAACCACATTTCCTTTGGGTGACCATCTGTTCTCTCAGACCTAGTACATCTTAAATGTTGCAAGAGTACCCATTTCCACCATCCACTCAGGCAGTGCATTCCACCCATTCCAAGGGTGAAAAAAGTACATCTACATTCCTGCAGAGGTTATTTGCTTTGGGGATAAGCTTGTGAAATCTTCTATTCTGCTTACATCCTGTAACTATTCCATACCTTGCCTAGTTGGAGACAACAGGTCAATTAAGTCTTTCTTATATACCTCTATTGGCATTTCCTGTTTGGCAATGTCCTGGGATGATATCACCAAGAAGACATTTTCAATGGGCTGTTTATTTATTAGTACTTATACTCCAACCAGGTCCAAATTCTTTAATAGGGCAGTGATATTTGTTCTGCTGCAATATGCTTTATATCAGCTGTGACAACATCCCAATTGCTGTAAAAGTATTTTGTAACCTTCAAATGAGGTGGTGAATGCAGGATGCAGTACTCCAGATGTGACCCCACCAAATCTCTGTACTGCTACAATAATACTATTCCCCTATATTCCGCCCCTTTGCAACAGAGGCCAAGATACAATTTTCTGCCTTTAATTGCTCAGTATACAGGTGAGCTAACATTGTGTTTCTTGAAAAATTACAAGTCCCTGAAAACACCAATATGTAAGAGAACATGTTAAACCTCAGAGTTGTAATCCCACAGACAGTTAATTTTTCTCAGTTTTTGGTATTTTTAAATTATTTTCTTGTTTCTATATGTTTCCTTTCCCTCTTAATCCAGTTTCCATCTGTGCATTTCTTTACATCTGTAACTTGACTTTAATGCACAGTATTTGCATCATCACCATCTCTTCTCTTTCTTTCTTTCTATTGTTACATTAATTAAGCATATAGACCATTAGAGATAACAGCCATGGTTCCCAGATGCAATGCTCATAAAATTGGATCATAACCAATTTGCATTTTTGACAACATTGAGGAATAATGTCCCCAAAAGATGACCTCATCATGAGCTTAATGATGGTGTGAATTATGTAACGTTTATATAAAATTTAAAATGTTTTTTCTCCTGGATCGATGGAATTTTTCAAAGAGGTGGCAACGTGTTGATGAGGGCAGTGCAGTTGATGTAGTCAACATGGACTTCAGTAAGGACAAGGTCCCACATGGGAGACTGGTCCAAACGGTTAGACCCAATGGGATCCAAGGCAAGATGGCAAATTGGATCCAAAATTAGCCTACAGTAAGAGACAGTGGAGAGTTGTTTTTGTGATTGGAAGCCTGTGACCAATGGTGTACCACAGGAATCCGTGCTAGGGCCCTTACTGTTTATCACATATATTAATGATTTGGATATTCATGCAGGAGGTATGATAAGCAATTTTGCAGACAACTGAAAAGATGGTGCTGGTGAGGATAGTCTTAGGTTACAGGAACAGCTGGTAAAATGGGCAGGGTAATGGTATGTGGAATTTAATCCCAGTAAGTGTGAGGTGATGCACTTTGGGAGGACTGATAAGGACAAGACATACACAATGAAGAGCCCCAAATGTTAACAAATAGAGAGACCTCAGTGAACAAGTCCAAGAATCCCTGAAGGTGGCAGCATAGGTAGATAAGGTGATGAACAAGGTGTACAATATATCAGCCTTCATTATCCAAGACACAGAACATAAGAGCAAAGGTATTATGAGACAGCTTTATAAAACATTGGATAGGCCACTGCTAGAGTATCGTGTGCAGATCACCACACTATAGGAAAGGTGGCAATGCACTGAAGAGGGCAGCGAAGAGATTTACCCGGATGTTGTCTGGGATGGAGCAGGCACGGTGAGGGAGATAGGGAGAGAACAAAATCATGAGGGGCATAGACAGTTTAGACAATAAGAACTTTTCCCCTTAATAGAGGTGTCAAAAACTAGAGGACACAGATTTAGAGTAAGGGGAAAAGATTTCAGAGAACATATGAGGAAGCAAGATGGTGTTCAAAAACATAGGTCATGTACTAATTGCTCATTGACTCCTCTTTGACAATTCAACATTTGGAAGTTCCTTGAAAACATTTAATAAGATTTGAAGCAATTAACATTATTCAATCAAACCAAATTGCTCTTATATGAATCAGATATTTCAGACATTTTAGATGTGTGACGTGAAAAAGAATAAATTAAATATATTTTTAAAATTTTATTTACAGCATGGTAACAGGCCCTTCCGGCCCAATGAGTCCGCGCCACCTATTTTAAACCCCAAATTAACCTACCTGTATGTCTTTGGAATGTGGAAGGAAACCGGAGCCCCCGGAGGAAACCCACGCAGACATGGGAGAACGTACAAACTCCTTACAGACAGCGATGGGAATCAAACCCCAATCGCTGGCACTGTAATAGCGTTGCGCTAACCGCTACGCTACCACGCCGCCGATCAGAACCATATTCCTAGAGTTTCAATTTAAATTTATGTTTATTTCAATATTAATTTGGAAGAATTACCCACAATCAAGTAATTAGACTTGCCAGTATTCTAGCAAAAAGCACTTTATACTTTGCAACTTCCCCCAGTGGGTGATAGTCTTTTTTTCTCAAAGCAACATATTTGAAATCAATGTTTGGCACCAATCAGCTATAGCACAGTGCATCAAATTGCATCATGTTCTCCTTTCCAATAAACTCTAGGTCATCCAAAACTGTTGCTTCCCTTAACCCTGCTTTTGCTGACGTACATTGGCTCACAATTAAGCAATATTTCAATTTTAAAATTTCCATCATTTTTTAATCCCTCCATATATCTATAAACTTTGCTTGCTCCGTAACCCCCTGAGATTTTCACACCTATCTCACTCTGGCATCCTGCTGATCTTTAAATTTAAGCAGTCTAGCATAGAGCCCTGTTTCCAAAGTTTATGGAAAGAATATAGCTTGAGGCAAGTTACGAACTTTTCGGATTGTCACCTGTGGATTTCTATCAGGTTTCCTTGCACATCCCTAAGACATGTGGGTTAGTAGGTTAATTGACCACTGTAAATTGCCCTGAGTGTGTAGGTGGGTGATAGAGTCTGGGTATTTGATGGGAATGTGGGGAACATAAAAATAGAATTAGTATAAATGGGTGCATGAAGGTCACCACAAACTCAGTGGGCTGAAGGGCCTGTTTCTGTGCTGTATGTCTGCGTTTAAGTTTTGATTTAAAAAAAACAATGGAACCAGACAAGTGGAAAAACTATCTGCTGCAGAACTGCACTGAGTTGACCACAGCACTTTGGATTACTGTTTGAAGACCTTAGTTTATTAATGGCTGCTCCAGTGATTGTTTAATTGTACAACTCAATCTGGAAGACATCAGTCTAGCAAAATGTTGTTTATTACATTCAGTCTGTTGCTGCTCCACTGGGATTTCAACAATAAATTCACAATTATAAGATGCAAACCCAGCTGCCATTTTCTCCATTTTAAATAACCATTTAGTAGAAAAAGACACATCAGGTGTTTGACAATGTTTTTTTGGAATTACTGATGGCGAGGACAAAGTGTTCACCCAGGGCAACAATTGTCCTTCAGCTATAAGGACAGAAATCATCAGATGTTGTCATTTATTCAAAGGCCAATAATTAGTCCAAATGGTGAAGCAAGAAACCATTGGTGTAATTGCACTTAAAATATCTGTATAGTTCTAGTCATTACCATTTAAAACAGATATTGCAGCAATTTAAAGAAAACAAAAGAATGATACCAAAATGATTGGAATTTAAACCTGATAAATTACTTCATAAATTGGAACATGTTCCCATTGGAACCAAGAAAATTGAGAGATGATAACTGTTTCTTTTAAGAATTCTAAAGAGCCTACATAGCTATTTCATCTTACTAACATCAATAGAACCAGAGATTGCGTCCTGTTCTTGAAGGTGAAATATCTCAATATGAATCTCCAGAAACAATCTATCAGTCTGATTTTAATTCTGAGCCAACTTTCACTCAATTTGTGTTCCAGTTGCAATGGCCTGGGGAATTTTAATTCACAGCCTCAAGTTTCATTGGTATTGGTTTATTATTGTCACTTGTACCGAGGTACAATGAAAAACTTGTCTTGCGTACTGATCATACAGGTCAATTCATTACTCAGTGCAGTTACATTGGGTTAGTACAGAGTGCATTGAGGTAGTACAGGTAAAAACAATAACAGTCCTGAGGCAGCGGGAAATGTAGACAGAGTACATGGGGGGGGGGTGGAGGCTGGTTTGTGTGATGGATTGTGCTTCGTTCACAACTCTCTGCAGTTTCTTGCAGGCTTGCAGTCATGTGAAAGTTTGTGCACAAATCCCTCCAACACACAACCTTCTGCTTTAGAGGTGAAAGTGTGACCCACTGAGCCAGAATCAACAATAATATTAAATTACTGTGAATGTTGTATTAATGCCAAATGTTTGTCAATTTATCCTGTGGGTCGTGCGCACTTGTGAGATCACCTTGAATCTGTCACTCTCCTAATAACAACATCAACAGTTTGTTTTTATAATACAGGTGGCCAACGGTATTTTGATCTGTTTGTTTATGGAACAAACCTGGTAATGTCTGTACATGGACATGGGAAAAGGTTGCAGGCTTTGCGACTGCCCTTAAAACCATACACAAGTTACAGGCAATCCCACAGGGTGGATGAAAATCAAGATTTAAAATCTTGGCAAAAAAAAGAGCTATTAGTATTGGTTTATTATTGTCACTTGTACCAAGATACAGTGGAAAAACTTGTCTTGCATACCTATCGTACAGGTCAATTCATTACACAGTGCAGTTACACTGAGTTCGTAAAGAGTGCATTGATGTATTACAGATAAAAACAATAACAGTACAGAGTAAAGTGTCACAGCTACAGAGAAAGTGCAGTGCAATAAGGTGCATGTTCACAACAAGGTAGATTGTGAGGTCAGAGTCCATCTCATTGTATAAGGGAACCGTTCAATAGTCTCTTCACAGTGGGGTAGAAGCTGTCCTTGAACCTGGTGGTACGTGCCCTCAGGCTCCTGTGTCTTTTACCGGATGGAAGAGGAGAGAAGAGAGAATGACCCGGGGGGTGGGTCTTTGATTATGCTGGCTGCTTCACCAAGGCAGCGAGAAGTAAAGACAGAGTCCAAGGAGTGGAGGCTGGTCACTGATTGTCCTTAAAGGAAAGTAAGCTAGCATCTTTACTTGTCTATAGACCAACAACAATGTGGCTGATTCCGAACTACATCAGCAAGGCACTGAGTCTTGAGAAGGTTTCTCACTGTGGGAGCACCATCATGACCTGCATGGCAATGACTCTCTAACACTTTTTCAGGGAAACTACGGAGGATCAACATGCAGGTCCCATATCCCTGTTCAGGTATGTGGCATTACTTTTTTAAAAAGAATGTGCATCATTTGCAGTGTGCAGGAAACAGAACAGACTGCACGGTGCAGAAGGCAGTCACCTCCAATTAACCTTAGTGATCATACTTTATTTGAAAAGGAGAGCTGTTTACTTTTTGCTTATTCTTTTTTCTGAACTGCAGACTGAAACTTAGCAGTTCTGGACTGCGACAGAAGCTTTTGAGGGTCAAGGATGTCTTGCGACCGCTCCACTTCTGTGGGTTTTCAGGTGGCTGGTGAGGCAAATGTGAGTCTCTGCAGGAGGTTGGACGGATGCTGTGGCTTCTTCTGCCATTTTTATTGGGGTCCCTGAAAAACACACTCGGATTCCCAGAACTGGCCAGGGATTCCCAGAGTTGGTCAATGACTCCCAGAGTTAACCAGGGAAGTCCCAGAGTTAACCAGGGATTCTCAAAGTTAGTTAGAGACTCCCAGAGTTACCACAGATTCCCAGAGTTATCCAGGGACTCCCAGAATTGGCCATGGACTTCCAGAGTTGGCCAGGATGTTACATTTCTGTGAGTTGGCTTTGGAAACATCTGTTATACATTCCCCTGTCCTGCTGAAGTGAACAAGCAGCAGTTGGGCTCCAAGTCTGATCTAAGTGGATGAATAAATTGGAGCTGTGTCATTGTAAATGAGAACCATAGTTATATATCCATGAAGTTAAGCTGAACATGACATGGTCTCCTCCTGGGCCTGGCCAAGGTGCCCATTCATAAATCCAGATTGTATGGTGTTGAGAGGTCTCTCTGAGCCCACCTTCTTTGGTTACATTTTGCTCCAGGGTGTACAGTCTTCCAGGGCCAGTGGGCACTCTGGGGCTGGAAGATATCCTGGAGAAGGAAGGTAGTATTTTAATTCAATTCTTTAGTTTGCATTTTAAATCAAGTTATTTTAAAACTAAAAATGAAACCTACAAAAAAAAAACAACAGTCAAAATGGGATCCTGGGAAATGGACAAAAACAAGTTTACGGCAAGAAGGAACCGCATCTGACACTTGGTAGTCACAACTACGAGCATGGCAGGCACAGTAGTGTACGGGTTAGGGAGTTGTGGGCGTGCTCTGTTGGTGCTAGAAGAGTGGCAACACTTTGAGGCTGCCCCCAGAACACTCTGCACAAAAAGGTGCATTTCACTGTGTGTTTTGATGTACATGTGATTAATAAAGAAATCTCATCTTATCTAGGCTTTTATCAGCCTAATTGTCCAGAGTTACTGAAGTAAGCCAGGGACATGAATTCGTGTCCTTCTGCAACACCTGGTAAATTTAAGTCCGGTTCATGAGTCTGGACTCAGTAATGGTGTCGTAATGTATCCTCTGTCAGAGTAAACTACCTTTCACGTCCTGGTCTATAAACCAACAACAACGTGGGTGATTGTTCACAAGAATGATCCCAGGAATGAAAGGGTAACGTATGTGGAGCGTTTGATGGCTCTGGGCCTGTACTCACTGCAGTTCAGAAGGATGTGAGGGGATCTCATTGAAACCTACCAGCTACTGAAAGGCCTGGATAGAGCAGACGTGGAGAGGATGTTTCCATCAGTAGGAGAGTCTAGGATTTGAGGGCACAGCCTCAGAGTAAAGGGACGTCCTTTTAAAACTGACAGGAGGAGGAACTTCTTCAGCCAGAGGGTGGTGAATCTGTGGAATTCGTTGCTACAGGTGGCCAAGTGGAGGAGGCCAAGTCATTGGGTGTATTTAAGGCAGGGATTGATAGATTCTTGATTGGTAAGGGGGTTAAGGGTTATGGGGAGAAGGTGGGAGAATGGGACTGAAAAAAATCAGCCATGATTGATGGCAGAGCAGACTTGATGGGCCGAATGGCCAAATTCTGCTCCTGCGTCTTATGGTCGTATGGTGAGTCCAAACTACATCAGTAAGGCACTGAGTCATGAGAAGGTTTCTCACTGTGGCAGCACCACCATGACCAGCATTGTGATGACTCTCTGACACTTTTGCAGGGAAACTACAGAGAATTAACATGCAGGTCCCACATCCCTATTCATGTATCTGGCATTACTTTTTAAAAAAGAATGTGCATCATTTGCAGTGTGCAGGAAACAGAACAGACTGCACTTGGTGGAGAAGGCAGTCACCTCCATTTAACCCTGGTGGTCATACTTTATTTGAAGAGAAGCAAGAAAGCTGTTTACTTATTCCTTGATTTTTTCCAAACTGCAGCCTGAAAAACATTTGCACTCCAAAATTGCTTCACTATGGACTGTTACATCGTGCACTGCACTATACCCTACTTCTGTCCTTAAAGTGTGGTCAGCCCTCCTGGCAAAGAAATTTATCCTTATCTCAGTCCTCAGTGATAAATCCCTTATCCTGAGCTGGTGCCCTTGAGTTCTACACTCTGCAGCCTAAGGTAAGCAGCATCTGCACTGTGATGGGGGGATGGCACTGATGGGATTGCTTTACTGGGAGCTGGCATGGTGTACAGAGTGAAGCCATTTGGCATGACTGCACTGTGTAATGAATTGACCTGTACAATCGGTTTGTAAGACAAGCTTCTCACTGTACCACGGTACAAGTGACAATAATAAACCAATACCAATACCATCTTGGTCGGCATGGATGAGATGGGCTGAAGGGCCTGGTTCCATGCTGCATAAATCAATGACTCTAATTGACATGAATATCATAAGTACATGAAAAGGGGGTTTTACAGCCCTACGCGTCTTCTCTGATATTCAATCGAGCATCTGCTTTCAGGTCCTTCTCATTTCCTGGCCTGCTCCCCATCACTCTTGATACAAGTTATACAATAATAAGTTACACCAAAGATTTGATATTTCCTACATCATGCTACATTTTATAAGAAACTTAAAAGCAAGCTCCTTCTAAATTGACACTTTCTACATTGTTACATTTTCAGAATCAGAATTATTACCACTGACTTATTTGACGTGGAATTTGTCATCTTCAAGCAAGTTTATTCTGAATTGATACATTTACATCATGTTACATTATTGAAGAAACAATGCAGCTTCTTCTAAAGTGTTACATGATGTAGAACATCAAATCTTAGAATGAATGTTGTTATTAATAATAAAATAAATGCCCAATAAAATTTGAACAAACTGCAAGACACTAAGTTTATTAGCTCTCTCGTGAAGCCCTTGGAGCTTTTCACTGCATTGAAGTGGAATGTCAGTTCAAGTTGTTGTTGCATTTCTTTCACCATCCTAATTATAGTTGGATGACCCTTTAAAGGAAACATTTGAGGGCCTTTCATGGCCAGTGGTCATCGCAGGGTGCAGAGTGATCAAATGAGTCAGCTTCAAAAATTTATTTTAATTACTGGTTGCTTTTTTAACAACTTGGCAGGTCAAGAGCACACTTATGAAGCTGATACATGGTTAGGTTTATCAGAGGAGAGACCAGGGTCACCCTCCTCAATTTTCTCATGAAACAACTCTGGTCATGAACACATCCCTGAAAAGGTATCTAGTTACGGCATGCATTGACTGCAGCATTCAACGTTATTAGTGATAAAAGACAGTAGTGCAGGGTGCTACGTAATTGAAATTACTTCAAGTTCAAAGTCAAGTTTATTGCTGTCATAGTGCAAAAAAAGGAACAACATACTTACACAGGGTATAAATGCCAT
>JARFYF010000060.1:21838862-21853754 GCA_030265395.1 Rhina ancylostomus | reverse complement strand
AAAAGTCTTTGACTGTCCACTCAATCTATGCCTCTTATCATCTTGCACACCTCTATCAAGTCACCTCTTATCCTCTTCTCCAAAAAAAAGTCCTAGCTTGCTCAACCTATCCACATAAGACATGCTCTCCAGTCCAGGCAGCATCCTGGTAAATCTCCTCGGCACGCTCTCTAAAGCTTCCACATCCTTTCTCTAATGAGGTGACCAGAACTGAACACAATATTCCATGTATTGTCTTACCAGAGTTTTGTAGAGTTGCAACATTAGGCTAGTGGCTCTTGAATTCAATATCCCAACTAATGAAGGCCAACACACCACACACCTTCTAAACAACCCTATCAATCTGCATGGCAACCTTGAGGGATCTATGGACGTGGACGGCAAGATCCCCCTGTTCCTCCACACTGCTAAGAATCCTGCCATTAACCTTATATCTGTCTTCAAATTCGATCTCCAAAGCGTATCACTTCACACTTATCCGGGTGAAACTCCATCTGCCACCTCTCAGCCCAGATCTGCATTCTATCAATATCCTGTTGTAATCAACGGCAACCTTCTACACTATCCACAACACCACCAACCTTTGTATCATCAGCAAGCTTACTAACCCACCTTCCCACATCCTCATCCAAGTCATTTATAAAAATCACAAAGAGCAGGGGTCCCAGTACAGATCCCCATGGAACATCACTGTTCACTGACCTCCAGATCTTATTGCAAATTAGCACTCTTTGGTAACTCTGAAACTTGAGAACAAGAAGCAAATGAAGGAAGGAACTGGCATGGATGTAGCACCAGTCATGGGTTAAAGATGGCTGAAATGCATTTCTTTGTCAACTAAGGCAGCTCTTGTTGGTTTGCAGTTTATCAATGCACAGTGAGGTCCCATAAATAGTAAAGAGATATCTGTTTTATGATGTTGGTTGAATGATAAACACTGACCTGAACATTTAGATAATTCCCATGGGAGGAAAAGAGAATGTGAGGGGAGAGATTTATCAATTTTGGCTCCCATCTCAAGAGGGGTATAAGAGGCAGAGTGATCATTGGATGGACCTCTGAAAAGGAGAGATGATAAATTGTTGTAGAATTAGGTTAAAGTGAAAAAGGAAAGATGGGCATTTCTCCAGCCCCTTTCAGAACCTCTGGACGTCCCAAACACTTCACAACCAATGAAGTATGTACTTTAATCGTAATTACCAGTTAACCCATAACAAGCTTCCATGAAGAGTAATTAATGACCAGACAACTTGGGTCAATGAAGTTGATGGACTGAGAAGTTTTGGCTGGCTGACAGGGATAATTTTCTTGCTGTACTATGATACAGTGCTATTGGACCTTTTACATCCACCTGAAAGAATAACTGGGACCTTGATTATGTAAATGACCAATAGATGTAGGTGAACTTACAAGACCTAAAAGATAAATCATCCTTATTTCAATAGGAGCATCAGAATTTTGCTCAACAAAACTAGCTGTGTCTGTCTCTGATAACCACAACCAGCCACCTGAGCCAAGAATTGAACAAGAAAAATTTCTCCTTGAGCGAGGGTTTTAATGCCAAGTATGAGCACATCTAATGTCATTAAAACAATTCCAGAAGTTCTGCATTAAAATGGTTTGATGTAATTTTAGATTTTTAAACATTCTCAAAATACACATCATCTGTCCTAAACATAATCATGTGACCAGCAGCTCTCGCTGGTTGAGGAGGGATCTGCTGAACATTCTGACTGTGTCCTCCCCTAAGGCTAACGTAGCGCCAATGATGTAAATGTGATACTGGCCAGAAAGAACATTAAATTAGTTAACAGATTGGGTTGATGCTTTTCTGACTAAATCTCTAGGATTCACTCTCCAACATTAAAGGTCAGGAACCCATTCAAACAGAAACCACTATTAAGCAAACACAAACTCCAGTTAAACAAAAATGATCATAAAGAATGGAGTAAAATGATGCCACCTTAGTAATAGTTTTATTACTCTTTCTGGAAAGGATCTAGACTATGCTGGAACAGTGAGAGAAGACTTGATTGAAATATTTAAGATCTTAAGAAGACAAGATGGATGTGGAGGGGATGTTTCCTCTTTTGGGAGTATCAAGAACCAGGAGCCACTGTTTAATAACAAAGGATCACCCACTTAAGACACAAACAAGGCAATTTTTTTTCCTCTGAGCTTTGAAAGATATTGGAATGCTCTTCCTCAAAAGGGCAATGGAAGCAGACACTTTGTAAGACAAGGGATGAAAAGGGATTGCAGAGTTGAGGTTACAATCAGATCAGCCATGATTTTATTAAATGGTAAAGCAGGTTTGAGGGTCTGAGTGGTCTTTCTCCTGCTCCTAATCCATATGTTCATAGCTTGTAAACATTCCTGCAAACTCAGTTTGTAACTTAAGTCTTTACACAACAATGCTATGTACACACACCGGTTTCCACTGAGGAAGTAATCTGTATAAAAGGGGCTCTGATTAGGCGCAGCTTCCGTTTGTGAGTACTCTTTTTGATGAGTATTTTAATGCAAGACGTGAGACCCTGTCTTCAAAAGAAACTTGAAAGAGACATTCCCGCTTGGGAATTTCAGGCAAGGACTTGGAGTATATTTGATGGTTTGAAATGGAAACATGGCCATGGAAAGGTTAAAAGGAAGGGAGTGTGAAAACCAACAAGTGAAGTGAAAAGAAATGTCCTTGGTTGTCATGGGGCCCAGCTCCCCAGTGCAGATCAGTATTATTCTGTATGATGTGAGTCTTGCAAACACCACTTTGCTTATGTGTTGAAAGTCTCAGGAGGGGGCGGGAGAAGGTAAGGCGAGGTTCTGTACTCCAGATAAATCTTGGCTGGTATACATCAGTCAGTAGAGTCTAATTAATTAAGTGTTCTTTATTAGTACTTCTGAGAACTGAGGCAGCAGAGATAAAACTAGGCTTCCATGTTGCACAAAACCCCATTTTAGTTCCTGGGAATAAAAAAAACTTGCAATTATACAGGATATATCAAAAACTTTGGGCATTCCAGAGTGCATTTTTTTGAAGTGTAGACCCCATTGGGAGCTAGGAAAGAGGGCAGCCAGTGTGGCAAGGTCTCTCAGGTAGCAAGTGATGGTGGAAAGATGGGATTTGCATAAGACAGAAGGGTTGCATTTCAACAGGATCCTGACCGATATCTTCCTGGGTGTATTTACTCGTGCTGTTGGGAAGTGTTTAAACAAGTTTGGCAGAGGAATAGAAGGCTAGGCATAGATTCAGAAAGGAGGATATTAGAGGTGGAAAATTAGCAAGAGAGAATTTTGAAATAGAGGAATACCTCGTATTATGAAGGTGTGTATTCCTGGGAACCACAATTAAAATTACATGAAGAAGGAATTACATACAAGTACATAGGTATGGGTGAAAATATGGAAATGTGCCTGTTAGATCTAGCTGATGTTGATGGGTTGATAATGACATTAAGTGAAATTGTACATGCAAAAAAACTAAGCCAAAAAAATGGCTGATTAATAAATAAACCAGTAATTTAAATAACACTGACTTGTAACTCCTCTCTGAGCTTGTTTGACCAAACAATGGCCAGTGGGGGAAGGAGACCAATGGAGTTCTTTGTGGATTGACTGATGTGAAAGGTAATCAAGTGTGATGCCTGCTGCGTTTTAGCTTGTAATGTTAGAATTATCCAATTGATTTTTTTTATTGTTTTGTTGCAAGAAAAGGAAACAGGTTGCGGGATAGACTTTGATGTTTTGTTTTATGTGATTTGGTGTTATGTGGCTCAGCGGCAGGAAGCAAAAGATAATTATTTATTAGTCGCATGTACATCGAAACACACTGTGAAATTCGTCTTTTTGTGTGCTGAGAATGTGCTGGGGGCAGCCCGCAAGTGTCGCCACTCTTCCGGCGCCAACATAGCATGCCCACAGCTCCTAACCTGTACGTCTTTGGATTGTGGGAGGAAACCGGAGCACCCAGAGGAAACCCACGCAAAGACAGGGGGAACGTACAAACTCCTTGTAGACAGTGGCAGAATTGAACCCGGGTCACTGGCGATCTAATAGCATTACAATAACTGCCGCACTACCGTGGTAATGCTTGGTAAGTGTTTTTGCAATTGGAAAGCTGTTTACAACGGGGTTCCACAGGGCTCAGTACTTAGTCTCTTGCTGTTTGTGATATATTTAGACTTATAATGTAGGAGGCATGAGGAAGAAGTCTGCAAATGATATAAAATGTGACCATGTTTGGTTGACAGTGAAAAGAAACCTGCAGGTTGCAGGAGAACATTGGCAGGCTGGTCAGCTTGGTTGAAAACGAGCAGATAAAATTCAGCTCAGAAAAATGTTGTTCAGGGAAGTGCAACAAGGCAAGGGATTATGCATTAGATGGGGGAGTCTTGAGATTGTGTGAAGGAACAGGGGGACCTAGGACTGTCTGTCACAGATCCAGCAGAACTGGTCCATAAGATTAGTTAAAAAAGCATAAGGGATGTTTTAGACTATAAGAGCAGAGAGGTTACACTGGAATTGTACAGGACACTAGTTAGAACACACCTTGAACACTGCCTATAGTTCTGGTCACCATATTCAGGAGAGGTGAGATTGCCGGTGGGGGTGCAGAGAAGATTTACAAGGATGTTGCCAGGACTGGAAAATTTTGGCCAGGAGGAAAGAATGGAACAGGGGTACAGAAGGATCTAGGTGTTCTTGAATCTCACAAGGTCAGCAGTCAGGTAGTTAGGAAGGCAAGTGGCCTATTGGCCTTTATTGCAAGGAGACTGGAGTTGAGAAGTATTCCATTCCAATTGCGCAGTGTTGGTGAGTCCTAGGCACAGTTTCGGTCACTTTATTTGAAAGGAATAAACTGTTCCTTAAGAGCAGTTAAGAATAACTTAACTGTTATTCAGTTAAGAATATTAACAGTTAAGAATATTAACAGTTAAGAATAACTAAAGAAAAGAATAACTGTTCTTTGTTTGGAAAAGTTGAGGGGGGGATTTAATTGGACGTATAAAATTATGAAGCACTTTACACAGAGTAAATAGGAAGAACATACTTGTCATGGCAGAGGGCCCTTAAGATTTAAAACATCTGGTGGAAGCATTCAGGGTAGATGAGAAAAATTCTTTCCACCTAGAGGATGTTGGAGGCCTGGAACTCAAGGGTGGTAGAGACAGAATCGGTCATCACATTAAAATGTTCTTGAAGAGCTGTGACCTGCAGGATGACAGAATTAGTGCCAGAAGATGAGAGTAAGCTGTTTAGATTGTCAAAGACTCGTTGGACTGAAAGGCCTGTCCTATACATTTTCTATGGATTCTACAATAACAAGATTCGTGGTCCAGAAGTTCGCCCCAGGTCAATAATGCGAGCTATATAATTGCAGCTAGACATCATGCTGCTTCACTTCTGAAATTTGATTCCAGTGAAGTCAATGGTACTGCATTTCAGAATCAGAGTGGAATGTACAACTGCCTCCAACACTAATAAAGTGACCGAAACTGTGCCTAGGACTCACCAACACCCTGCGCAATTGGAATGGAATACTTCTCAACTCCATTCTCCTTGCAATAAAGGCCAATAGGCCACTTGCCTTCCTAACTACCTGACTGCTGACCTTCTGAGATTCAAGAACACCTAGATCCTTCTGTACCCCTTCATTTGCAACCTCTCTTCATGTAGGTAATAAGCTGCCAAGTCATTTGTAGTCAAGTTGCATAATTGGAAGTTGAACCAATGACCTAATGACTCAGAGAGTACAGCCCATTGAACCACATTTGATCCCGAAAGCTAAAACCCAGGTGATTTACTAAAATTTCCCAAATGTAAGCAGATATGCCTGAGAGTGGTTAATTATGTAGTATATTAAAAATGGTCAGTTAGCTTTTAACGGTCAGGGTTTGTAGATTGGGAGCAGACCAGAGTGGAGTCTTACAGGATATATTTAAACAACATATCATCTGTTCTATGATGCAAAATATTGCTCATTGGGATAGTAAAAAGTATTGTGAGTGATAAGATCAAGCCTGGTTATGTTAAAGGTAAACTTGAAGTAACATGGACTCATGATGTCCCAAAGTACTTCAATTCACTTGTTTCCCTGTTATTTTGTTGAATGTTGGCCAAGACACTAAGGACAGTTCCCCTTCTCAAACAGCACAGTGACCACTTTTATGCCCATCAGAGAAGAGAGTTGTTCTGTGTCTCATCTGAAAGACAGTGCACCATCTCTTGGCCCTTGGTACCACCAGAGATAGGGGCACGGACTCCCCACAGCTGTATAAAAGAATTCACATACTACTAAGGCTTTCTCCTTTGTTCCCAATATACCCCTCAAATAAATATAAATATGTTTTAAAAGCACACATTAATAAACAAGGTAAAATGTTTAAAAGGAAATTAAATTAGTTAACAAATTACTTCCATTAAAACTTAATGGCCATGATCAGTTTTGAAGTCACAAGCTGCAGCTACATAAAGACCATTATCTATTAGAGGAGTGCAAGGCAGGGAGCCACTTAACACAAGTGGTCTAGAAATGGAATACTTTGTTTATACAGACAATGATTGGTTCCTCAATGTGTACGTGTATATAGATATATTTGTTAGAACAAAATTGAGCTGGCACCTAGCACTGACCTTAAGAGGATGTGGATCAGCAATAGCATAACTGAGTGCACTGCATTAGAGAGTCAGCGTAGGTTCAAATGCTGCAACTTCTGGAGTGTGTATTCAACTCACAACCTCACGAGGTGAGATCCACAGTCGGAAGGAGGGTTGCTATGTGAATGAAGCAACAGACCTGGGAGAGAAACTAAAACACATCAGTTAACTGCCTGAGCACACCTTGTAAATAGCCCTGCACCAATAATGAGGCTGTTTGCATGAAGTCACAATGAATCAACTAAATTTGTGCCAACACATTGATTTTAAAGGATTGCATTAATGTTGATGATTGAACCAAGATAAAGCATAGTGTAATGCACTTAGTATATTGACTGTGTCAATATTTAATTAATCAATTGTTAAAGGGAGGGAGGCTGGACTAATCTTCAGAGTCCTGACACACACACATGATGGGCTGAGTATCCACCCATGGTGTAAATGGTGATTCTGAAAGAGACAACACCTTTGAATGTTTTCCTCTGTCCACCTAGTTATCCCGTCCTGTGACAGAGCTCAGACCGGTGTGCCTGTTTTCAGAGAATGGAAACAGTGGCTCACAAGATGGCATCATACCCCAAACATCACACTTTTTGGAGCAGTGTAGGGGAGTTTCCCAGGTGGCTTCATGCTCTGCCTGACTGTGCCAGTGAGTATTACATACTTGGGAGGACAAAGCGAGGTTACACTAATGAGGCTGCATCACCAGGAATTTGGAAATGAATGGTTAATTATTTTGAACTCTTAGGGAGAATTCATCAGGTGGACAGTTACCTGTGTTATTGGTCACAAAGTCTAGGGCTAGGCAGCACAGAGTAAAATGTACATCCAGCCCTTCCAGAATTCTCAAAATTTGCAGTTATTTTCCTTCAACATCATTTGCTGACCAGTTGTTATTCTGAAATGTTTTTGACAGATCTTGTTAACCAGGTTTTGTTGTGAACCTGACCCAATCATGGCTAATGCAGACCGAACTTACTCTCGCCAATCCAAACCTGACCTGACCACGACCAATCTGAACTGAACCCAGCCACGGCCAATCAAAACCAACCCTACTATGGCCGATCGAAACCACTCCAGCCACGGCCAACCCGAAGCACCCCAACCACGGCCATTCTGAACCCAACCCAAAACCAGGGACTTGAGTTGGGTGACATCCATGAATCAATTTTATCCATTTGGAAAATACACAAAATTATTCGATACGGTAACCAGACCTCCACAGTATTGTAACGAATGGTGTTGATGACGGCCAATTAACATAAGCATTTATTTATTGTCTTCCCCTGCCTAATTACAATGGTACAGAGTCAGGATGTCCTATGCTCAGTGGCTGGCTTTCATGGGCCTGAAATATCAGTGGCTGTCACATTATTAAATAGATCATCATTTCACAAGTATCAATGGAAGTGATTGCTTGTCAATTTCCAAAGCAACTCTCTTAAGTGGCCACCCGCGATGAACCTGGCAGCCTGTGTTCCTCAGAGACAATGGTGTCTGATTACTGCAGGGAGGTTACATGGAAATAGGTTTCTCTTCAAGACTGGTTCTCATTTGAATTTAATAATATTTATGAGAGCACATTCATATGCACGGGGGTGTCCAGAAGTCAGGCGCTTGTAACCTTGGGAGGACCTGTATTTCATTCACTATCTGACCCAAAGATACTTGCATAATATTATGCCCAGACAGCAAGGTTGAATGAGACTGGACATTCGTGCACGGTAAGCCCCCTCTGAACCAGTGATGTGCCTTGTCCACCCTCTGAGGGCAAATGTCACCTCTTGTGGTGCTGAGACTAACATTCCTATATTTCCTTGCAACATACAAGGAAACCATTTAGCCCATCATGTCTATGCTGACTCAGAACAATCCCATTCCCCAATGTTTTCCCAGAACCTATTCTCCCTATGTTCCATCCACCCTCCCCAGATTCCACCTCTTAGCTGTGCACCAGGATCAATTTAGAGTGGCCAATTAATCTCCCAATCTGCACATCTTTGGGATACAGAAGGAAACCCACAGGGAATGAGTGCAAACTCCAGACAGATAGCCCTGAAGGTCAGGATTGAAATTGGATTGCTGGCACTTTGAGGTAGCAGAACTACCTGCTTCACCATTGTGTCACACAGTTGAAGCTGACTCCTGGGAAACAATCCCCATCCACTTCCTCGTCAAGTGTCACACCACGACTCTGATGGCAAGTTGAGTTTGAAATGTACTCTCCCATCATGGCTTGAGTCCCTTGTCCTCTCCCTGGCCTTACGTCTATTTCACACAGCCTCTGTGAACAAACAGTCATAGAAGGTTCACGTCATATAGTTGAGGTCTTCCCAACCTTAAACTCTCACGGCAGCTTCAGACAAACCATAAGGAAAAGAAAAAGGTGAAGAAATCTGAGGGAAACACACAGTGAAGATTATTCATTGATGACTGGTTCAAGAATTTTACCTGTGACAGAATAAGTCTGCACACAGTCTGTTAGTACACCTGGTGTTGATATATTTGCGCTTGTAAATAGTTCTGAGATTTTTTTCTTGACAATTAAGGGAGAATCTTCTCACCAGAAATTAGACAAATGCGGCTGAGTCGAGCAAGTGGGGAGCTTGTTTTAAAAAAAATTGAACTGATTGAAGAAGGGGGAGAAATATTTGGGTTGAGGCATTTTCAGACTGGGACCTACATTGAAATCTATCACATTTTCCTCTTTAACAGCTAGTTTTCAAACCTATCCCAGAATGAAGTTCACGTTTCTGTTATCTTAGACGGTTATGAATGGAGGAGCCTTGATCTGTTCGTTAACGGCTACCCATCCAAGGCTAACTGAGCCGCATTTTTCTGGGAAATATTTGCCAACCAAGGGAGACAAAAGTATGAGGGAGGCTGATCTGGGAAATGATAGTGTTAGAAAATACTGTGGAGGATGAGAATTTGGAGAATGTGCCCAGAATGAAATTGATGACTGATTATATTTTAGCTTTAATTGAGGGAAGATTGACTTGAAAGTAAAATGAATAAAGTGAGGTAACTTTGCTTTCTTGTTTCTGGTCAGTTTTCAAAGGTCATGGCTTCACTCAGACTCAGACCCAGCAATCACAATAGATAAAACAGCATAGTTTTCTGTGATGATTTATCACATTGATGTTGAAGTGGTCAATATTTCAGTTTTTTTTTGTCGTTGTTTTCTTTATTTTACTCGCCCGAATTCCTTTGTGTTTCAGCTCCAGCACTTACCGAGACCTGAGGAAGAGTGTCTACGTTCCCTACACCCAGGGGAAGTGGGAAGGGGAGCTCGGGACAGACATTGTCAGCATTCCACATGGTCCTAATGTCTCGGTCAGAGCAAACATTGCCGCCATCACAGAGTCTGATAAATTCTTCATCAATGGTTCCAACTGGGAGGGGATACTAGGATTGGCGTATGCTGAAATTGCCAGGGTAAGTGTTATGCTTGCTGCAATCATTGATGCTAATCTCTGCTAAGACTGGTGAATGAAAATTTGTTACTGGAAGGGCTCATTGACTTTTCATATTTCAATCCAGATATAGGGATTTGTGGTATTTTGATTCATTTATATCATTGGAAGTATGCAAGTCCATAGATCTAGTTATGGTTAAAATAGTTGGTGGGTTTTGCTGCTTTATTTAGCCATTCTAAGCAAGAGTATGGTAGTATTGCAATTGTGTCGCCAGTGAAAGAAAGAGAGAAAGCTTGGTGACCTCTGGGTGTCCTTAAATGTTCCTCGTTTATGAACTTGTAGACTGTAGTCAATGGGGTAATGTGGAGAGAAAGGAGCCAGTTTGAGTACTGCAAGATTCTACAGCACATGCTGAAATAAATGGCAAGATCATGTGTTTTAGCTCCCCTCTTCAGAGTAGTGCTGTGAGATTCTTTATCTCCACTTTAAAGGAGGACCATTAGAGACAACACCTCTCACAGACTTTAAATATGATGCATTTGCTATTTTTTAAAGCAAATCTGGAATTAAAAGGCTGCTTTCAGTAGAAGATTGATCCCAGCTTTTCTTAGATTGGCCTATGTCTGACTTGAGTTTCATTACTGCAAAACAGACTTTTAGTTGCCCCTTGTCAGGGTAAAAGTTCTGAGTTTCTTTCAAAATGTTTATTCAACATAAGTCTTCTTGTTATTATTTTCTGTACCAAATAGAGTGAGTTCCAGGTTATTTAACTTATTTAAATCCCAGTGTGCACTTTCATTTAATTTCAAGTTTACATGGACAAATCTTGCACTGAAACAGAGAGAGAAAAAATTAAGATCTTGAAAGAGGTGCACATCAGTTTAAGAAAGTACTTTGTTGGTAGTTGGTGACAAAAAGCTTCAGGAACACTGCTCTAGGTTTTCAATACAGTATCATTACCATTATTCTATTCATTTTCAAAAACATGAAAAATCAACTGTCAAAATAGTGTTTCTCACAGAATACTTCAGCTTGAGACAAAAAGCAAAAACTTCAAATAGTTCAAAACATTCTAGTCTGAACATAAAACATAAGATTAAAAAAAAAGGACATTTAAGTGAACAGAGCAAATAGTTTTGTGGAGACAACTGGGTGGGTTTCTGGAATAGAGAGGAAACTGAGGGACATGAATGAGAAAGAATAAAAGAATAGGTCTGTTGTATTAACAAGCAATATAAATAAGTTGCACAAAGATCCCACAAGCAGCAATATGAAAAAGCCCACTAATCTATTTTTAGTAATAGCCAGAACACCAGGGATAACTCCGTTAGCACCCTCAAAATCCACCCAAGAAACCACAGATTTCTTCTTCAGAAGATGGCACTTGTGTGTCTTTTATTTAATTCATTTTTTTGGGATCCGGTTGCCACTTTCAAAACCAACATTTATTACCTATCCTGAATTGCATCTGCAGCCACAAGCAACTGATTAGCTTGCGAGGTTAGTTCACGGGTCATTTAAGAATCAACTATGTGAGGTGGATGTAACGTCACCTATAGTCAGACCGAACAAGGACAGCAGATTTTCTCTTCTACAAGGACATATGTTAACCAGATAAGTTTTTACAATAATCCTACGGCTTCTGTGATCATAATTACTATTTGCTTTTCCAAATTCCATATTGCTGACAATGTAGGTACTGCTATGTTGTGAACTCAGTCCTCTGGATTATGAGTTCAGTAATTTACTGCTGCACCACCACCATGCTGTCTACCTAGATTTTGTGTTCAAGTCTCGGATGATTTTTGACTCATTACCTTCCAACTCAAAGGTCAGAGTGCTACCAGCTGAGCAACAGCTTGCACATTGATCTGGTCAATGATGAATAAATATCAGATGCAACGTTACTATCATGACTCCTCTTCAAATCTCCAAGTACTACATAGTTATGGATCTCTATATCTATGAAAAACAAAAATGCAAAAACTACTCAACTTCACAATGGACTCCATTTTCATCTGCAATATGCCTAGTATGCCTAGTCAGTTTTGATCACTATTGATTCCCAGCATTGCAACTCCTTTGATATAAATTATTAACATTTTGGAATATTTGAAATATTTGAAATATGTCTATCCATACATTCTCAAACTGCCTGCACAGAATATGGGTAAACAGCAGGTCTGAGGCAATGCATTTTAGGAAGTAACACTGGGGTAGGACATATACAGTAAATGGTAGGGCACTAAGGAATGTTGATGAACAGAGAGCCCTTGGTGTTCAAGTCCATAGTTCTCTGAAAGTAGTAACACAGGAAGATAGGGTGGAGAAGGTGGCATATGGCATGCTTGCTTTCACAGGTCAGAACATGGAATATAAAAGTTGGGATCTTATGTTGCAACCTTACAAAACACTGGTTAGACCGTACTTGCAGCATTGTATGCAAAGAACATTCACCAGGGTGTTCCCTGGATTGTAGAACTTTAGTTAGAGAAGAGATTGGATAGGCTGACTTGGTTTTCCCTGCACTTTAATGCGCTCTCACCATCCCTCCCAGTACATTTTGTTGTCCACTGTTCTTGCTGACAGGTACATTTTAAACTTTGATCTTGTGGACCCTCCAATCATTCCTTTCTCTTTAGTCTCAGTCCAACTGATGTTTACAATTCTCTCTCAAATGTATGCCATATTAACTACAACAATTTTACTAATGCTTTTCCTGTCTAAGTTATGTGATATTAACTCATTAAAACTTTCACCTTTTATTCAATTGGATTTTGATGGAATTACTGGAGGAAATCACCTGGGACTGACCATGACTTTTAAATGTTCTTATTCAACAGCTGCTTATTTTTTTCCAATAATAATTCATGGAATTTGACAAGTAATTAAGTATTTAGACATGAAAAACCAGGCAGACATGTTTACTCTCATTTCTATCCTTTCAACACATTGCTGTTTTCTTCATAATGATACAAACCAGCTTGAGGCATGGTACTACTAACCAGGATGCTGCTGAACAACATTTGCAACTCGGATAAAGTTGAGTCCTGTAAAAATTTAGTTAGTTTCAATGAGATCACCCCCTATATTTTCCAAATCTTTTCCATTGGTTTTCACCAGGAAATTGAAAGAGATAGTTGAAACACATGATACATCCAAAGTAACATGGAGGTATGAGAAAAGTTGGCTGAACTTAAGTCTATTGATATCTGAATAGGAAGCATCCTAGGATTTTGATGGAATTACTGGAGAAATTGACCATAACCTTTAAATGCTGTTTTGGAAATGGCACCAGAGAACTGGAGAGTAGCAAATGTTAGTCACTTCCTCAAATAGTTTTAACCCTAGTGGAAGAAAAGATTTTAGAAACATTGATCAGAAAGGATTAATAATCACCTGGAGGAAGCTTCTTTACATCTTTCTCACTATTCACAATCCTGCCCAGCATGTATCATCAGCAAATGTGGAAATATGACATTTCACTCCCTTGGCCAAATTGTTGATGTAGATTTTAAATAACTGTGGTCTAAGCACCAATCCTTACAGGTTTTCCACTAGTCACTGCCTGTCAACCTGAGAATCTTTGTTTTCTGGTCTGTTAACTGAGTTTCTGTAATATTACCCAATTCAGCCCTTGCCTCAGTTTCTCTGGTGCTAAAACTCTCAATGATTCCTGGTTGCTTTTGAACTTGACTATTCCAATATATGCCGTACCAGCCTCCCTTGCTTTACATAAACTTGAGGTTACTCAGAGCGCTACTGCAATTGACACAAACCATGTCCTGGTGCTTAATCATCTCGGTGTTAAGTAATAGCTTGACTTTTAGATATACGCTCCACATTCTCAGATCCGCCCTCCCAAGTTCTATTATCTCACCCCATCCTTCAACTTTCCAAGTTATCCATACTATCCTTCAGTGTCCTGAGTTTAATGGCTCCACTTCAAGCAGCTCGATCTTCAGTTGCAAAGGTCCGTTTTGAATTACTTCCTAAACCTCTCCAGCTCTTTGTAAAAAGATATAAGCTTTTGATCATTTGTTCTAATATCCTCTTCTGAGGCTTGGGGTCAACTTTTTTTAAAAATTGGATAACGATCCTGTAAAGCTTGTTCGGTACATTTTATTTCTTAGGTCGAGGTGTACAAGTATACGCTGCTGCCAGCTCAGCTGAACGTGGTGCATTCTCAGACTCAGCGGGGGGAGGGCGTTTGAAACCAATGGTGCAGCATCCCAAAGACATTTGCCACTACACAGAGAAGACAAGCCTTCTGGAGACAGATTACAGAAATACGATGCGCCAGAATTTTTGATATCAGCATTTCCAATCTTTCTGTTTGCAATGTGTGATGAGAACGTCAGCCTGGATGCTCTGATGGGTAGCCCGGGGGCTCAGCAGTCCCTCCTTCCCTCCCTCGGTCTACCGACCATGAAGCCCCCGCACCCCGCTCACCCGCCGCTCCGGCTCCTACCTTGGCCTTCCCCTTGGCTTTTACAACGGGTATTCGCACATCACCGTAGGAGAGAGCCCATCTCCTCCCGCCGCTCCCAGCCTCCGGCTCCGTGTCGTAGTAACACCAGGAGGCGGCGGCAGCGGCCGCCGCCCCCCCGCACACCACCGCCACGCAGAGCCCGCGCCTTCCACCCGCCCCTCCGTTCGAGGCAGGCTTGCTCAAAGCGGCCGATCGCCATCGCCCGGGACACAGGTGCTGCAGCGACACGAATCTCCGCAGAGCAGCCATTGCTGCGGCGGCTTGGCAACCGGCAGCCCGCGGCGCGGCGGCGGCGGCAACTCTCGCGAGAAGGACGGCGGGGCGCGG
>JARFYF010000060.1:21527142-21542151 GCA_030265395.1 Rhina ancylostomus | reverse complement strand
CTTGTACCGAGGTACGGTGAAAAACTTGTCTTGCATACCGATCGTACAGGTCAATTCATTCCACAGTGCAGTGATATTGAGTTAGTACAGAATGCATTGAGGTAGTACAGGTAAAAACAATAACAGTACAGAGTATGACAGTGCTCCCAAAGTTAATACAGATGTAAATAGAGCTTCTGATTTATTGTTGACTTTACCTTCAGCACCCCTCAATCACCCCCAGAATGACTATAGATTAGAATTATTGCACAGCTGTCGAAGTGACTTAAATATTAAAATCAGCAGTACAGACTGCTCAGTATGTTGCTCAGTGGGAGAGCTGGATAATAGGTGATTGATCCGATGATGTTCACTTTATACCATTGTCTCCAGTCAAATTTAGTTTGAATGTTTTCTTCTTAAACTGTGAGTGGAGAACAATTTTTAAGACAAAAATACAAATGTGTCAATCATTTCTGTCTTACAGTCAGAAACCAAGTTGATACCCATGTTAGAGGAAATGTCACCATCTCCACAATGTGGGGATTCATCAGCTTCTGGGAGAACTAGTGTCATTTCAATCTTGGACTGCAAGGGTTGTGAAGCACACACAACCAGCAATGTTCCAGCACTCCTGCACAGTTCTAGTCCAGATATTAACTGGCAGCCACCTGCACCCAACTCGATTGTAAAGTCCAGGTTAAGTGTGGCCACTGATGTGGATGGACGTTCGAGATGCCGTCGGATGTTACCCAGAGAGACAACTTTGCATGATATCAATACCAAGTTGTGCCCACCGTATGCTGGCAGCCTACCCAACCTCCCAAATCATAGCCGCAACTTACGACCTACAACAAGAAATGTCTTATCTGTTCTCACATCACCAAAGCAGAGGTGTAAACTGATAGATGACACCCGGCAACTCTTCAATATTTCAAATCAACAGAAACGACAGCGTTATGTAATGAAAGATGGCAAATGCCAGGTGAATCTTGGTTACATTGAAGAAAAGCAAAGATTCCTGTTTGACATTTTCACTACAATAGTGGACCTGAAGTATCGGTGGTTTCTCTTTGTCTTCATGATGTGTTATCTTGTGACTTGGGTGAGCTTCGGAATTTTCTACTTCTTGGATGCTTACTTTAGAGATGACATCAACCATGTGGGGGATGTTGACTGGAAACCTTGCTTAGATAACGTAGATGGCTTCATCTCTGCCTTACTGTTATCTATTGAAAGTCAAAGGACAATTGGTTATGGCTCCCGCATGGTGACTTCAAATTGTACAGAAGGGGTCATTTTACTCATAGCTCAGTGCATTGTTGGTTCCATGATTGATGCCATGATGGTGGGCTGTGTGTTTGTGAAGATCTCACGGCCCAAGAAGCGAGCCGAGACTCTGAAGTTCAGCAAATATGCAGTGGTATCACCCAGGGATGAGACCTTTTGCTTGATGTTTAGAGTTGGCGACCTAAGGGATAGTCACATGGTTGATGCAAAGCTAAGAGCCAAGCTCATCAAATCTAGGCAAACAAAAGAAGGGGAATTCATACCTCTGGAGCAGACAGAAATTAACCTTGGCTATGACACAGGGAAAGACCGACTCTTCCTGGTAGAACCACAGACCATAAGCCACGCTATTAATGACAGCAGTCCTTTCTGGGAAATGTCTGCTGACTCCTTGAAGAGAGAACAGTTTGAAATTATTGTAATCCTGGAAGGCATTGTTGAATCTACAGGTTAGTTATCCTTCTAGTACTCTGTGGAGCACAACATGGAGCGCATTTTGGTCTATGTTTTTTGGAGTTTATCTAGCAATATGAATAGGTCAAACGTGCATTTGAGCAGCATCAGACCTACTGACTCACCTGGAGCCCATTTTATCATTCAATAAGGTCAGAGCTGATCTTCTACTTCAACTCCACTTGCCTGTCCTGTACCCAGATCCCCTGAGTCTAATCCTACATTGCCCATTTTACACCATTGTCTTATCAAATTTGTCCTATGTGGTTTTTTTAATAAGAGGGTGGAGAATAATTATTGTTAAGTCAAAAATAAAAGTGTAAGGGAATACAGTTTCCTGGCCTCTTCCACTGCCAGGGTGAGGCGAAACGCAGTCTAGACTAACAGCACTTCACGTTACTCCTGGGTAGTGTACAACCTGACAACATGAATATTGAATTTTCCAGTTTCAGGTAAACTGCTCCCCCTCTGTCCCTTTACTCTCTCCTCCTGATCTACCTAGTTCCCCCGACACCAACCCCAGCCCCCATCCTACTTCTTTCCCCTCCTCCACCCAGTCCACCTGTGTGTCACCCATACACTCTTCCCACTGGGTCCTGTCTCCCTACAGTTCCTATCTGCCCACTCCACCTCCCTCATTTGATTCCATGTTCCACCTTCCTTTCCTATCGGATTGCACCATCTGCAGCCCTTTGTCACCTCCACCTATCACCTCCCAGCCTCTGTCAATATTTCCATTCTTCTCTTTCCATTTGCCTCTCACCCCTCCCCACCTGGATGCATCTATTGTTTGCCAGCTCTTGTTTCACCCATTCATCTCACCTCTTTGTACTAGCTATCTCTCCTTTATCTTTAGCCCAGACGAAGGGTCTCGACCAGAAACATCAATAGTCCATTTACTTCCACAGATGCTGCCTGACCCTCTGAGTTCCTGAAGCATCTCGTGCCAGATTCCAGCATCTGCAGTCTCTTGTCACAATTTTAATTATATAGGGCCTTGGTGTACTGGAGTGCTGTGTGCAATTTTAGACTAAGGGAAGACTAGAAACAAAAAGATGTAACGAGATTGATTCCTGCAATGTGTGTGCTGTGTTGCACTGATACACGGAGAAATATCACCCTCTCTTTTATGGAATTTAGAAGATTAGGAGGGTTCTCCCATTTTCCTTACTGCTCAATAATCTATTATTCTCAATATTGAATTAATTCATCCACAGTGTTTCCAGTCTTTCAGGATATAGAATTCCATAGATTCACAAAATTCTGAGTGAAGACGTTTGTCTTCATGTAAATCCTAGATAGCCAACATCTCACCCTGAGATGATGACCCCTTTTTTTTCAAAACTTTCAAGCCGGAGGAAAGCAACTCACGCATCTCCAATATCAGGTCTTTTAAGAGTTTTTACTTATTTCAACAAGATCAACTGTCGTTCTTCTGAACTCCAGGAATTAGAGGCCAATTCTATTTGATGACTCTTTATACTACAGCTCCTCTCACCATACAAATCAATCTAGTAAAACATTGACACATTGCCTCTAAGGCAAATAGGTCTTTGCTTAGGTAAACTGCCTACAGCTGCAATTGTACTCCAAATGAGGAACCCCCAAAGTTCTAAATAGTTAAAACAATGCATCCTTACTCTTGTACTCCAGCTATCTTGCATTACTTAATGGTCGAGCCCATTAAGACTTTACATACTAAGTGAAGACATTTAAGTGGAGCTTTAGTAGAGGATAGACTACAACATTGAATAATGGAGTTTGCTCAAGGGCGCTCGAAGACCTACTCTTGCTTACATGTTCTTATGGCCTCATCATGTGGTGCTGTTTGCAAGATAAACAAGGCCAAGACCTCCATTGATGGGATGGCTTTGTATTTTGCATCTCTCATGTTTAATTTATGTTTTTCTTGTGAATGCTGCTTATATGATGCTATGTGCCTGTGATGCTGCTGCAAGTAAGTTTTTCATGCACCTGTACATACATGTACTTGTGCATATGACAATAAACTCGACTTTGACTTTGACTCTTTACAGGAATGACCTGCCAAGCAAGGACATCCTACAAGGAAGATGAGATTCTTTGGGGTCATCGTTTTGAGTCTTGCATCTCCTTGGAGAAAGGTGCATTCCGAGTTGACTATAACAAATTTGACAAGACATTCGAGGTCCAGATGCCACCATGCAGTGCAAAGGATATTCAAGAGGCTAAAGAAATAGAGAAAAATTACCTATCCTCAATCAATCTATACTGGGATAATATAAATCATTCCTGTGCCAAAGATCAGGGCCGTAACTTGACTGGGAATCACAATATTGCGGAAGAAAGTAACGCGGAAGTCCTGGAGAATGAATAAAGAATGTAATATCTTGTGTTCATCAAAAATGCCATTTTGAACTCAACTGGAAAAAAAGGCTAACAATGCTTAAAACCCCCTGAGGTAAAAGTAATTGATGTGTATATTTGAAAGAATTGGATAGGAAAATTTTACAGAGCTAAATGAAGCAAATCAAATATTTCATGTTTCTATGTTGCAAAGATTAATATAATTTGAAAAAAAGGCAATGATACAGGGTTTAAAAATCAATAATCATGTTGGGTAGATATCTTGATGTTTCCTGAGTCACCTTCATTTTACAAGAATTTTCCTTCAGGAGATTCAATTGCAGAGAAAAGTTGAAATCTTTGCAGACATTGCCCCTTGAGCAAATGAACAGCAAATTTACAGATCAGAAGTTGTCTACCTTTCCTTGCTTTCTTACATTTCAATTTGTCATCCCGGGATGAAATCCCTGCATTGTCCCTTCCCATGGGGATGTTGGGTACAATTTACCATAGCTTTCAAGAGTTGACTTGATCAAGTAATAAGCTCTGTCTTATTTTACAGTTATTATGGTTCATAATGAACAAGGGGTTGGTACCAAAGTGGTTCGGTCAATTGAGTAGCAGCCAGAATTCTGGACTATTGAACCAAGGAGATGAGTTTGAATCCTATCATGGTTGCAAGGCAATTTAAATTCAAACAATTGGATCTATCTGGTTTTTTTTATAGAAAAGTTAGTCTGAATAATAGTAAGCGTGTGGCTTTCGGAAGTTTCATTTTGAATCAACCTGAGTCATCAACGTCCTTCTGGAGAGGAAATCACCATCCCCCAACAGACTGCAAACCTACAAATATAGCTACCTCTGCAATTCAGTGACAGTAAATGCTGGCATTGTCAGAGATGTCTGCATCCTGTGAACAGATGAAACCAAATGAAAACTGAAGAATATTTTACATAACCTATAATAAGTTCAAAATTTGGGAGCTTCCTAGAATAGAGAGTAAAATTGATTTTCCATATGGAGTAAAGGAATGGGGTGGAAAGGTGAAACAGAAGTAAGATCTGGAAACCCTGCATATTCTACTGGTGTGGGGAGGTTCAAAGGTAGACCTTTTTTCTACCCTTATTTCAAGGTATTTGGTATCTTATTGTCACATGTACCAAGATACAGTGAAAAGCTTTGTTTGAATTCCATCCAAACAGATCATTTCGTACATAAGTACATCAAGCTAGTACAAAAGGAAAAACATTAACAGAATGCAGAATATAGTGTTACAGTTTAGTTTGGTTAGTGACCTCAAGAATTTACCTTTATCTCCTTAAAGGGTCGCAGCAGGGGTTGATATAAGCCTGCTGAGGCTTTTAAGAGGGCCATAAACACTTAGTCCAGGAGATCTGAAGACTACAAAGTATTTTTCCCAGAGTGGGCTTCTAATCTGTCATTGAACAGGGAAACTGTCACCCTGACCTTCTAGCTGTTGGTTCAGGATGGGCACTGATGAGTCACTGCAGGCCCGTTATAACCACCTAGATGAAGCAAATGTTCCTGTGCCTGCAATTCTGGGACTGGGTTTGAGGTTAACATGTGACAGGCAGATGGGGGTTCTACTCCACTGCACAGGTCCCTAGGCATTTCTGGGTCATTGTGCCATCTTCTTTACAATATAGATGGTTTGTAATACCACACAACTTTGCTTTGGCTATAAAGATATTTACATATTTACTTGCAAACTCCCTTCTGCTGCAATTCTGGCTTGATGTGCATATAAATATTTGTTTTGCATCAGGTTATAACTGTATGTGTTATGAACTGTATTGTAGGATAACAGCATTAAAAATATATTGCTGAAAAAATAACCATTTTATTCAATGTTCTGGTATAGAGATTGAAATGAATGTATTAATATAAATATCTGTATGTGAAATTTCCTATGTTGGGCTTAGGGGCTTTGAAATTGTGATAGACTATGTGAGACTCATAAACTACATAAAGCTCAACTAAAACAAAAACAGAAAATGCTGGCGGTACTCAGCAAGACAGGCTGAATCTGTGGGAAGAGAACACAAAGTTTAGAATGGTCATCCCCACACATTGTTTTTTTAGTCACAGGATTTTCCCACCCTCTTCACTTTGGAAGGCGAACACGCCACAAACGTATGCTCCAAAAGCCTTCATCATCCATTTCCTCATATTCATATTTTCAGTCATATTCCATTTCAACATTGAAAGAGGCCATTAAGTCATCAAGCCAACGCTGACCCTCAAAGCAACCCCATCAATTCCATTCTACCACTTATTTCCCCTCATTATAAAGTGCCATCTCACTGGCTTAGCATCCTCAAGGATAGTTTTTAACTTTATGGAAGAACATGGGTGACTCAAACCCTTCTACTGATCAGATAGCCAAAATCAGACAGTACACTTGTTCATCAGTAACGCTACTTTGTGCACAACTTTGAATCAAATTATGATCACAACGCTGTAGTGCACCTTGAACTACTTGCCTCATTGAATTATACAATTCAGTAGGTTTCACACAAGCACATACACAGCTGTGATGCCAATCCTCATTTAACATTGTTTCAGCATCTGTTCTGCCAACCTGGATTTGCCCAATCGTGAACATCTGAAAGTCTTTAGGTAGTGATAGGCTGCACACATGTGGTGCTATAGGCTCCATATACATAGAAAGTACTATCACTCCCTGAATGTGTAAAGAGTGTGTGACAAACAGGAAGGAGCTAATGTTCAGCTCTATGTGCCCAGGACAATAAGATATAGGAGCAGAATTAGGCTATTCGGCCCATCGAGTCTGCTCTGCCATTCAAACATGGGTGATTTTTATTTCAACCTCATTCTTCTGCTTTCTCCCCACAACCCTTAATCCCTTTCCCAATCAAGAACCTATCAATCTCTGCCTTAAATACACCTTTTGACAGCCCACTCTCCATACTACATTTCAGTCTCTACAGTGTATCAACAGTAGCTCTGGCAAACTCCTCAAATCTGTGCTCTCACTCCTATCTGACTCATACAGTTGCTAGAGAGCATAATTATAGTGAGAGGAAGAGGTTCACTGGGAACACTGTGGAGTCAGACTACTTGCCTCTGTGAGTGTAGCTGTAAAAACACTTATGAAGCTGAACTCAGAGGTCCTCTGATACAGATTCTTGTGCCTTAACTAGTTAGGGAAGTCATACAGCGCGCTCCAGAAATGATCACCTGCTGCACCTTCCCATTTTTGGAAAGGATTAACAGGAAGAACAAGTCATTGGTGATGCAAAGACTCCTTTCCATGATCTCAAAATGCTGACAAAGAGGCATCCATGCCTGCTTGCATACTGTAAGATCTTGTCAATATTTGAACTTAGAACATAGAACAGTTCATCACAGGAACAGGCCCTTCGACCCATGATATTCGTGCCAACAACGAGGCCAATCTGGGCTGAAAAGTGGGGGTCAGCATTCACCAGAAACTAATATGAACCGGGCACTTAATAACTGTGGCTGTGAGAATGTCAGCAGCTATGTACTTTGCAGCAAATGACTCAGTCCCTGACTTTACAAAGTCTTTATATGATTTACAAGACACACTGTAGTGGCTAGCTACACTGAATAAAGACACGAGACACTTGTTTGAAGTCCAAGAGTTGAATGAATGACTGGGGTGCGCTGCCCCTTTAATAAACACAGTTCCCGCTCTGACGTCAAGTGCAGGTCATGTGACCTTCCCGCACACGGGCTCCACTAGCCCAACAAAGAAGGAGTGCCCCGTGCCATCTTGTGTCGGGGCCTCCGACGACGCTCGCGATCATGGGAGCTGGTTCGTGAACGGTAAGTCGCCACAACACGAACATTCTCTACTTGCCTCAATGAGTGTAGCTCCAGGCACATTGAAGAACGTCTTTTTTGTGGCTGTGATTTTCCAAAATGTGTAAATTAGAACTTCAGGTAGAATTCACGTGGTAATGTGCAGAACAACACCTCTACTTGTCTCCATGGGTGTAGCTGTAAACATACTTATGAAGCAGAACTTCTTTGCCAGCTCCCACTAACTACCTGAGCATTCTCTGCTCTCCATCCTGTGTACCACCTACAAAATGGACATCATCAACTTGTTCAGGCTTCTTCAGAAACACAATGAAAAGCCTTGACTACCAAAGAAGACAAGGCAACAGTCTCTCAGGTAGTCCATCATCTGCAAATTGGCCTACAAGTCATACATCATCATGTCTTGGTATTATGTATGGCAATTCCTATATGGTCATTGAGTCTCAATTTTTGAGCTGCCCACCTAAAAGAACTATACGATTTTTGTTTTCGTACAAGCTCTGCAACTGCTTAAGGATGCAACTCCTTGCTTCAGTAACACTATGGGATCATCATTTTATGCTAACTTCCAAGCATGAAATGTTAACAGAGCAATTGTATTGCAATGAGGCTTTGGGTTCCTCTTTATTCTTAATTGCAAATATATCCTATTTTCTATTAAGAATAAAGAGGAACCCAAAGCCTTAGAGCAAAACAATTACCATGTTACCATTTGTCTGTTGATGGCCATTTCAATGCCTACTTGAGCACTCATCAAGTAAGCATGAACCAAGCAAAGCAAGTTATCAAGTATTTCTAAAGCTCCAAACAATAACAAAATTTACAGATGTTGATTAATCACCCTTTTCCCAGCATTTAGTGTCCATCATCCTTGGGTATCCTGTTACTTCTGCAGAGTGCTTCCTCAATGGTTGTTGCCAAGCCAGTAGATGGTTGCTCCCTGTCAGTGCAGTAGACTGTGGCTGACTTTTAAGGATGGTCTGCACTATCTTCATGTAAAGTGTGGCAACCTAGGTTTTCTAGATGATGGGAAGTAAGGGCACTATCAGAGTGGTAGCAGTGGAATCATTAATATTTTTACCCTCAAAGGAGGCTGGCTGATCCCCCAAATCAGTTGCCACTCTCCTTGGTGCCTCAGCAATCTGGGCAATATGTTGGAGCCCAGTTTGCTGGAGTTAAGTGCCATCCTCAAAACCTGTTTGTCCACTAGAATCCAGATCCAAGGTGGCAGCAGCTGAACCTGCATGGCAGATGTCTGAGCTTCCGCTGCAACACCCAAACACTGAATGGCTTCAGACTGTGCTTGACACTGCATCCATGTTAGAAAGGACGGACTTCAGGCTCCATGCAAAGCCACATGCCAGATAGGAGCTGCACATTCCCATGTTCATAGGCATTTCACACAGGTTTTCAGTCAGGCTGAACAAGGTCCTAAAAAATCACATATGAAGGGCAAAGGTTATCCTACTACAGTCCTCATGAAACACAACTAATAAGACCATAAGATATAGGAGCAGAATTAGGCCATGCAGCCCATCATCTGCTCCGTTATTCAATCATAATTGATTTATTTGCTCAACCACATTGTCCTGCCTTCTCTCTGTAACCCTTAACCCCCTTACCAATCAAGAATCTACCAATCTCTGCCTTAAATACACCCAGTCACTTGGCCTCCACAGCCCTCTGTGGCAACGAATTCCAAAGATTCACCACCCTCTAGCTGAAGAAACTCCTCCTCAGTTCAATTCTAAAGGGACGCCTCTTTGTTCTGATGCTGTGCCCTCAGAGCCTAGACTCTCCTACTAATGGAAACATCCTCTCTACATCCACTCTATCCAGGACTTTCAGTATTCAGTAGGTTTCAATGAGATCCCCCCTCAGACTTCTGAATTCCGTTGAGTACAGGTCCAGAGCCATCAAATGCTCCTCATACATTAAGCCTTTCATTCCCAGGATCATTCTTGTGAACATCCTCTGGACCCTCTCCAGGGCCAGAACATCTTTCCTTTGATAAGGAGCCCAAAATTGCCTACAATATTCCAAGAAGATAGTGCTGCTGTCTTGCAGCCTGGGTTCAATCATGATCTCTGGTGTTGTCTGTGTGGAGTTTGTATGTTCTCCCTATGACTGCAGCGGTTTCCCCTGAGTGCTCACAATATTCCAATATTCGTAATGGGTGACCTTACCTTCTGGCAAATTGGCATACTTTTGCCTTTGGCCTGCCTGCTGTTGCTCTGTGTCGAGATGGTCATGCTGATGCAAGATCTTGACCGAAAATGCCAACTATCCCTTTGCCTCCACAGCTGCTGCCTGACCCACTGAGTTCCTCCAGCAAATTGTTTTTCGCTCCAGATTCCAGCATCTGCAGTCTCTTGTGTCTCCATCTGCTTCACTGATGTCTTATGGAGACAGAAATCAGCAATCCTTATGCATTCTGGCTTATATGCGACTCCATACCCACCCTGCGTGGCTGATTCTTAAGCAACAGTTGAATAAGGACAATTAGGGATAGGCAAGAAATGCCAGTGATGCTTAGATCCTGATGAGAGATGAAATAAGAGTAGGGCTTATATGTCTTTTGCCTGCTGAACACAGCTGCCCACAATAAATGAGGATAGAATCATGGAGTTACAGAAACAGGCCCTTCAGTCCAACTCACCCGTGCTGACCCAGGTGCCTGACCTGGACCCACTTGCCTGCATTTGGTTCATATATCTCTAAACCTTTCCTATCCATGTACCTGTCTAAGTATCTTTTAAATGCTGTAATTGTACCCACCTCTGCTGCTTTCTCTGGCAGCTTGTTCCATATACCAACCACCCTCTGTGTAAAGGACCCCTTTAAGTCTCTCCCCTCTCACCTTATGCTCTCCAGTTTAAACTCCCTTACCCTGACAAAAAGTCTGACACTATTACCTTATCTATGCCCCTCATGGTTTTATACATCTCTATAAGGACAATGGTATTGGTACAGACTTAATTAGTAAAAGGTCATTTATGAAACCTTCCAATCGACCCCATTGTTTAGGGACAAGAAATGAGACTGCGAACAAAACCCAGAATCATTAAACAGCTCTGCTATTTTCAGATAGGGCTAATCAGGATTAGTTACTGAGCCCACACTGATCTGTTAGGAAGGAATTAAGATCAGACCCAGGCATGTCTCACTGAGGTGTTGCTTAAAGCGGTAGCATTCACACCTCTTAAATATTTATCAGCAAGTGATTGCCACAATTGGAGTCTTTGCAGAAGAATGTTCCATAAAATTTACCCAAATCAATTAATTGCATTAAAACTGCAGCTGTTTTGCAAAAATATTATCGAGAGAAACTAACAGAAATTTCATAAAAAGATTACAAGGGGCGGCATGGTAGTGTAGTGGTTAGCACGACACTATTACAATGCCAGCGATTAGGATTCGATTCCTGTCGCTGTCTGTAAGGAGTTTGTACCTTCTCCCGTGTCTGCGTGGGTTTCCTCCGGGTGCTCCGGTTTCCTCCCACATTATAAAAGACATACGGGTAGGTTAATACCCGGCTGAACTCCCCTGCCGTATTGTTAGTGGAGATGGTAATACACATTGGGACTTTTGTTTTTTGATATTAATTTTTTAAATTAAAAATATACTACAGTTTCAGTCGTGCACAGCATCCTGAAAATGTAGGTAGTGAAAGACGGCACAGTGGTGCAGCAGGTAGTGCTGCTCTCTCCTGCAGGCTGGGTTCAACCGTGACTGCTGGTGCTGTCTGTGTGGAGCTTCCATGACCTCACTGTGACGGCAGGACCCTTGGGTGCTCTGGATTTCTCCCACATCCAAAATAATTGCTGGTAAGTTAATAGGCCATTGTAAATTCCCTTCTATTATATGCAGGGGGAATTGATGGACATGTAAGAGAGAATATGTCGCTGGGAAATGAATGGGTTTCTCTGAGAACTGGCATAGATGATAGGTGAATGGCTCCTTGCTATGCTACGAGGAAATATGAACACAATTTACATATATTAGTAAAATAAAACTAAAATCACCAAAAGCAATGTGTGATACATCTTGGGAACATATATGTATTATCAATTTGATAATTCAACTCAATCTTTACTCTTTTCACTTAAACAAATTAGAAAATTAGGATATTTTTGTGCATCTCAAAAATAACAGTGTTTTGACCACACAGATTACTATCATACCGGAGGCACATGTCTGTTTCCTGCTCATCAGTCCTGGACTAACTTGTGCAGTAGCAGCATCGAGCTGCTGATGCCACCTCCTGCCAGCTTTTAGTATAGGCCAAGATTTTACTTTGGAGACATTCAATACTTTATTGTTTTTCTCTACAAACCTTCTCCTCAAACAGGCCCTCGTGATCAAGGATGACTTGCTCCCTCTTAGGTTTTGTGGGTTCTCAGGTGACTGATGAGGCCAATGTGAGAAGCATAGACTCTTTGAGGTCCTCATTGAGGGGTCAGAGGTGGAAAGGGTGAGCAGCTTCAAGTTCCTGAGCATTAACATCTCAGAGGATCTATCCTGGGACCAACATATTGATACAATCACGAAGAAGGCATGCCAGCAGCTCTACTTCGTTAAGAGCTTGAGGAGATTTGGTATGTCACCAAAGACTCTTGCAAATTTCTATAGATGTGTGGTGGAGGGCATTCTGGTGGAGGGCTCCAATGTACAGGATTAAAAGAGGCAGCAGAGGGTTATAGACTCAGCCAGCTCCATCACAGGCACAATCCTCCCCATCATCGAGGACATCTTCAAGAGGCGGTGTCTCAAGGCAGCATCCATCACTATGGACCCTCACCATCCGGGACACGTCCGCTAATTTCTACCATCGGGGAGGAGGTACAGGAACCTGAAGACCCAAACTCAACAATTCAGGAACAGCTTCTTCCCCTTTGCCATCAGATTTCTGAATGAATCATGAACACTACCTCATTATTTCTTTTTTTATGCACTATTTATTTATTTTTGTAATTTATGGATTGTTATGTCTTTGCACTGTACTGCTGCCACAAGGCAACAAATTTCATGTCATATATCAAATTTCACGTGGTAATAAATCTGATTCTGGTGGAGTGTAAACCACGCAGCTGGGAGTGTGAACCTTGGGGTCAGCAAGTAGGATTGTGAAACATTTGTTGGGAGATGAGTTGTGGATTGTGAGAACTATGCTTTTATTTAAAAAAGGCAATTTTTTTATTTGCAAAATTGGAAAGTTGCAAAATATTTGCTTCTCTTATTATCAGAGGTCAAAAATCAGGTAACAATTCAGATTCATTTATAGTTAAGTCCAAATTAACAAAGATGTCTTTGGTGAACTGTCTGAGGTCCTGGCAGCAGAAGTTTGGGTCGTGATCATGCACACTTGGCACAAGCAGGAGCCCTTCCTGTATTTCCTGGGGCAAGACTGGTGCAGCTGCTGGTGACCCATCTGAGTTGGGGGTGGGAAGAGATAACCTGTTCACGCAAGGGTTATCCCTGTGTAACCTGGATGGAATTATTTAACTTGTCAGTGGAATCTGTGTGCTTTCATGGATTCGATGCAGTGTGAATGTTAATTTCAAGAAGTGAGTGCAAGTGCCATCCTTATTTCTAGAGGCAGAATGTGCAACTGATAGAATAGTATTGCTGCCTCACAGCTCCAGAAATTCAAGTTCAGTCCTGAATATGGATATGGCTTGTTTGGAGTTTGCATGTTCTCCCTGTGACTTTTCCTCCAAGTGTTTCTGTTTCCTCCCGCAGCCCAGAGATGTGCTGGTTGGTAAGTTAATTGGCTACTGTAAAGTACCTTTGCTGTAGATTGATGGTAAGAGAACCTGGATGAAATTAATGAGCATGTAAGAGAGACCACGTTACAGAGAAATAAGTGGAAGAATGAGATTTCTCCAAGAGCTGGCATGGACATAATAGGTCAAATGGCCTCCAGCTATGCCATAAGAAAACATAAAGTATGTGTGTTCTGGCAGCGTCATTCATACATTATCACGTAAGGAGAGAGACATGAGCTGGCCAGCATGAAAGTGTTATCCACCTGCCAGAGTTTTGGAGGGAAAGGGTTATGGTATTTACTGAAGGTAAAATGTTCCATAGTTTTACAAAGGGCTATCCCAAAATGGACAAACTGTGTATCTTAAGAAGCTATTTATTCATTGGATTTTTTTTTGTACAGTGAGTGATGGTTTGCAGATGAGGCCAAAATACAATGGAATTCTGCATTGTATCAAGAGCATCTGGAAAGTTGACGGAATTCAAGGGCTTTACCAAGGAGTAACCCCCAATGTCTGGGGTGCAGGATTGTCTTGGGGATTATATTTCTTTTTGTAAGTATTATAAATGTTACTATAAATGTGTCATTTAGAAATTTCTGGTTTGGTGTTAATGAGCCAAATCAGGTTAAGCCAAGCCTGCTGGCCGTAAACACTGCATAAAATCCCTTTATGCTCACCTTTACGTGGGATGGCCCAGGATGCTCCAGGGTCCAGCAGCATGATCTGAAAAGCAAATTTTATCAGGCAAACTTAATGCAACCTTGTGGACTCAAGTGCAAACTTCATGCCCTGAAATACCTGCCAGCTGACAGAGCTGGGGCTGCAGATTTGCTCACCATGACTGGTGTAAACGATTTTAATAATCTTAAAATGCCTTAAATATTTGAAGCATGGTTTTTTGAAATGCCAACTTGAATGTAGTAAACTTCTTTAATCAGCAAATAAAGTAAATGAATCATTAATGTGTATACATTAGCCAAATAAAATCTGATTCTTTATAATAATGTCCTTTTGGCCCATATTTTGTTGGGATTAGCTCAGAGTTCCTCGCAGAACTCCTGGCATTTCTTAGTATTGTGCTGATGGGCTTTGGGACTCTCGCACAAATGCAGAAAACCCAGACTTAAAGGCTAGGCTTGCGTTACACTGGGGAATCTTCTCTCATATGTTGCAAGCACTTAAATAAACAAACAAGAAGAAAGGAAGTCAAAAACAGAACACTAGAAGTGCTCAGCAGGTCAAGCAGCGTCAGTGGACAAGGAAATGTTCGCAGTTACCACACTATAGGAAGGATATGGAGGTTTTGGGGAGGAGTCAGAAGAGATTCACCAGGATGTTACCTAGATTGGACAGTACTCTCTAT
>JARFYF010000060.1:21487685-21498055 GCA_030265395.1 Rhina ancylostomus | reverse complement strand
GTACGGGTTAGGAAGTTGTGGGCGTGCTGTGTTGGCGCCGGAAGCGTGGTGACACTTGTGGGCTGCCCCCAGAACACCCTACAGAAAAAGATGCATTTCACTGTGTGATGTATGTAACTAATAAAGAAATCTTATCTTATCTAATTTGATGGCCCCAGTGTCTTCATCTTTCCCTTCACCTCCTCAACAATACACCTTCATGTCCAGTGAGATACATTCACAGAACAGTCAACCACAGCTTGCACTAGTGAAACAGCCCACACCAACAGCCAACGATCTGTGCTACTACTTAATGTGCCTTTTGGTCATTTCAGTCATTCACACCATTGCAACTTCCTTCATTTTCCCAGTGGAAGGTTACCTTTGGAGCCTCTGCCTTGGGATTAACGTAGACCATGGGTAGATCCATCATCATTGGCCTCAAGTGCATAATTGGTTTCGGTCCTGAAGGGAAAAGATACAAAAAATATTTATTTTCCTCATGTTAGTGAGAGGGCATGGCTTTAGGGTGAAAGGGGAAAGGTTTAGAGGGACCTTCTTCATTCAGAGAGCGTTGGGAGTGCAGAACGGGTTGCCACCTTATGTGGTAAATGCAGGCTCACTCTTAAGTTTTAAGAATAAATTGGATAGATATATGGATGGGAGAGGTCTGGAGGGTTATGGACTGGGTGCAGGTCAATGGAACTGGCAGAATAATGTTTTGGCACAGACTAGAAGGGACGAATGGCCTGTTTTCTGTGCTATACTGTTCTATGGTTCTATATTGTAAATTGTCCACTTGCCAATCTTTTGTATTGCTCAGTTTATTTCAAGCACTGGAAAACAAAATAAGATCTAATTCTGATCTTAACTGTTAAGCAAATAGAAATTTGTTCTTGGTTACATGCTCATAAATCACAATACATTTGTGACATCACGTAGCTCTCTGAAATTCAGTCTGGAGCCATAGTTTGTCAGTGGAGTACAACATGGTAGCCACTGTTGTATTGTTTCTTTAGGTCAGGTGAACAAGAATGAATTTCTGCCTCAGTGAGCCAAGTACTACTACTTAATTTTATATTTGAAGTTACAATTATTAGGCATAGTTACGGAATACACCTGCTTGTGTTCTTAGAAGAATGGCACTCATATTTGTACCTAACATTTGGATGACTTGATCTACAAATGACAAAATTGCAGTTCTATTTGGTATTGCAGTTTCATGCAATCCCATTTGATTGCTCCTGTGAGTCTCTCTTTAATACTTCAGCCCAGGTATAACATTGACCAATAGGAGAAGCAGCAAGATGTTGGATTTCAGTAATTGCCTAGTTTGCTACTATTCAAATTATTTAAATTTTATAGGTTTTATCTTGAGGGGGTGACCCTAACACAGATCAATTTGGATTGTTCTATTCTAGCTTTTAACAGTTTGTTTTTGGTTCTTACAGGTGATTCATCAGTTGAAGAGGCTGGGCAAAGTTTGGCAAGATGTGCTTCCAGTTCACATATATTGTAAAGCTGTGGGTACTTTGCTTAACACGGCAATCACAGATATTGTGAACAAAATCACAATGCTGGAGGTAATTTAGAAGTAAATGTGTAGAGGATTTTTTGTAATACCAAAGGATGTGGATATTGCTGGAAATGGTATATATTATCTCTAGTTTCCAATAAGAATTAACACTAGTGGGTTGAGTTCACGTAGGTCAAATCAGGGAAATATAGCTTTCCTTCCGTGAAGGACATTAGCATACTAGATGGCCTTTTTCCAAAACTTAATACTTCATTTGTCACCACTATTGGTATTAATGTTTAAACTCCATATTTTAAATTCACTACCTTTCATGCACCTTTAGTGTGGTCATGTCACCTTGTGTGCCTTTTGGAATTGATACAGATCTACAATCTTAAGTCCAAATTGGTGTTTCTCTGATAGCAAAAGTAAGACCAAACTTGAACAGATTTCAAACTGACCATTTAGCTCCCTGTCATTGTTGTTGTGAATACAGATTTTCTGTGGTATTAGTTTTCTGTTAACTATTCTTCCTAATAGTTCATCCTCGCATCTTGCAGGACATTACCTCGGAAAGTGCTGATGGTATTTATTCATTATGTAAAACCATACTTGAAGAAGGGCCTGGAATTTTTCAACCACTACTTGAAGAAAGCAAGAACAAAAAGTTTCAGGAAGAGATATCAATTTATGTGCCAAAGTGGCTGAAATTCAAAGAGCTGATGATAGTTCTTCAGGCTAGCCTGCAGGAGCTGGTGGACAGGTATGACCTTGCATTATAAGTCGGCTATTAGATAAACTCACGTCGTCTTTTCAAAGGAGAAAATATGGCTCTTGATTATCAAGAGTCTCATAAAACCAATACTCCGTGGAAGTTATTCTTCTCCCAGACTCGTAACTAAAAGTTGGTTCCAAAAGTAAGCTGAATTGGCCAAATTAGCAATTGGTCATGCATAAGTAAATACTTCAGCAAGTTTTTAATTCTCCCCTAGAGCCTATTCGATCACACTTCTGGAGCAGAGAATGGCATCATTAAGTTGCAAATCTTTTCCAGGATTCACTGTATCTGCCTTTTTTTCTTTCCCACCCACCCCTCCTCTCCCCCACCTCTTCCTACTGCATGGCACTGAACCCACTTTGTCCTTTCTTCCCTAAGGGAGATGATCGTCTCTGCACACAACAAAGCACAGACACAGATTGCTCTGATGCAGAGTGACCATTAGTGTTTAACTTGTTCTTGCTTTTCTTTATGGACAAATGCTTGGTACACAAGCACAGGATGCAGTTGTAGAATTGGAGGAGGTTATGTATGAAGGGATAAATTGTTCAATGATTTACAGTTTTTAAATTTAGTCCCTCTGGAGAACATAGAATTTGTGTCTTTCATGTTGCTCTCTGAGTTAGGGAAAGCATAACTTCAGTCCTCTTGGATCTTGATGTTGTTGGCTCGCTTTACAAGGTTCAGTAAATGATCCAGGGAATGATGGTGATCCCAATAAGCTTGGTCCAAAAGTACATTTGCAAGTCCCATACAAAGAGAAATAATAATACATAACATCAACCGTTAACTGTCTTCATCAAATTGACAAAACTTTTATAAGAACCTTGTTACATTTGAAGTGATGATAATGGTTATGCAATTAAACACCATCACCTCTGAGCTATCAGTGTTCCATTAGCATCAATAGGATGAAGGTCATTTAGTCTCTGACCAAATGAAGAATTGTGCTCAACACCTTGTCAATGTTGTTGTGGGGAATCTTGGCATCCATGCCTGAAAGTAGGACCTTAGAACAATATTTGATCTGTAAAATGAGATTAAACTATCAGGACCACTTCTTGACCTTCAATGACCTGGCACCCCAATAGTTGTGGTCAAAAATACAACATAGTGATTGGAATTGCTGCTAGAAGCCAACTTGATTACTTTCTTAATGTCAAGATTGTAGCACATTAGTAGTTTGGACAGTTTTTTAAATTTTATTTAATCTTGTATTTAGGTGGACTGATGGGAAGGGCCCATTTGCAGCAGAATTTTCTCCAATTGAGGCAAAGAATTTGATCCGAGCTCTGTTTCAGAATACAGAGCGAAGAGCGGCAGCGCTGGCTAAAATTAAATGAATATAGTTATGACTTTTCTCATGCATTCAATAAATGTTATGAAATGTACATTTATCTTGTAAGCACTACCTTTTTAATCTATGTTTATTACATGTAGAATATTGTAGAAATATGTTCAGGAAACCTTGTTCTGTGGAATAAAAAGATTGTATATACTTTATTTTTGAAATTGTGCTCCATGTAGCTCTTTGGTTATTGGAACAAGTAATTTATTGCAACAAAAGATTTGCCTTTGGTTGACTTCAAATATTTTAACTGTCATTGGGATTTCTTTTGTACAACTGGAATGGTGAGATTTATTGTGATACATTCCAAAAGCAAACTTGCCTTGTTGAAACCCTTTTTTTCCTAAGTGCTTTCATTATGAATACCAAATTACCTATATTTTACCTCCCTATCTGAGATGCAAAAAAAGATTTACAAGGATATTACTAGGACTGGTGGACTTCGGTTATTCGGAGAAACTAAATTAGCTCGGTCTTTTTCCCCTGGAATGTATGAGGCTGAGGGGTGACCTTGTAAAGGCTTATAATATCATGAGAGGCATAGATAAGGTGAATAGAAAGTCTTTTCCCCTGGGTTGGGGTGTCCTAAACTAGTGGGTATAGGTGTAAAATGAGAGGGAAAAGATTTATAAAGAACCTGAAGGGGCAACTTTTCCACACAGAGGGTGTTGGGTATGTGGAATGAGCTGCCAGAGGAAGTGGTAGAGATGGGTACAAATACAACATTTAAAAGGTATTTGGATAGTTCCACGGATAGGAAAGGTTTAGAGGGATATGGGCCAAACATCCACAAATGGGAATAGCTCTATTAGGCAACATGGTTGGCATAGATCCCTTGGGTTAAAACCCCTGTTTCTGTGCTGTATAGCTGGATGACAATGTGAGCAAGCTTTAATTGTGTAGACAAAATAAAGGTTGGTGCCTAGAATGTTACATCCAAAGTGCATTATGTGTTATAAAGGTAAGAGTTGATTAATGGAGAAAATGAAAAAAAGATTACGTGTATGGAAAATCAGAATCAAACAGTGTAGATTTAACTCCTTTGGGTTCATGAATCAGAAAAATCTCCAAGAAGAGATTGACAAATGAGGCTGGGTTAGATGTAGACAAGAACATGGAAGAATTACTGGAATCTGGTAAAGAGTTTGCAAATGAAGATCTGTTAGAACTTCAATAACTGAGATCACAAGAGGAACAAGAAGCCACCAGCTCATTCCAAGATGGCTTTTGGAGATATCCTTCTACATTGCAAAGGTGATTATGATCTTCAAAGATGACAATATGTAGCACAGTGTTAACTGGCCACTTGATATCAGGACATTTTTAATGAAAAAGGGCTGTCCAGATCTGAAATGATGCTGTTAATCCTTGTTCATCAGCTATCCAGGAGCAGTACAGGAAGAAAACACACACCACCAATAGCACAAGATCCATGCCTGGATTTGCAATCATCTTCACTTGAAATCCAGCGCAAACTCTGCCCCTCACTTCTCCTATCGTCACCATAAGCATAGCTACCATTAATACCTGCATACAAAAATGTGTAGATAAGAGATCTTTATTAGTCACATGTACACCGAAACACACAGTGAAATGATTCTTTTGCATAGAGTGTTCTGGGAGCAGCCCGCAAGTGTTGCCACACTTCCGGCGCCAGCGTAGCATGTTGACAACTTCCTAACCCATACGTCTTTGGAATGTGGGAGGAAACTGGAACACCCGGAGGAAACCCACGTAGATATGGGGAGAATGTACAAACTCCTTACAGACAGGAGCCGGAATTGAACCCCGTTGTGCTAACGGCTACACTACTGTGCCTGCCACACAGATAGACCTCTGGGCCTTTGGACCCTTCAGTGCCATTCAATAGGGCTATGATCTGTTCTCAGTCTCAGCTCTTCGTTTCTTGCCTATCACAGTGACCTTTTATCCCCTTATCAAGAATCTGCTTCCATCCTTGAGGATGGTTGTTCCAAAGACTCATTATCCTCTGAGGAGAAAATTGCCTCCTCTCATCCTTAAATGGTCGAGCCTTTATTTTGAATCATTTCATCCCCTCGTTCCAGGTTGTTCCTTAAGGGGAAACATCCTCTCTATATCCACTCTGTCAAGGCTCCTCAGGGTCTTAGATGTTTCACTTGGTTTAGTAACACACATACAAAACCCTGAAGGAGTTTGTCATGTACATTTTTATTATAACAAGATTTTATTTGTTAATAAAATATTGTTATTTCAGCTTCTTGTGATGATTATTTTTAAATGTTTAGGTTTTTTTTAAACAAAATTCTTGAGCTCTGGAATACACCCAGTGTTACTGTGTATTTGAGATTTTGCTGGAAAAACATTTTGTTTTAAGCAATGCAACCCTTTTGTGAATCAAGGAATATTTATAATTGTTCCTGTTCGTCTCTTGGCTTCTGCCCTTTATATTAACCTTCATAAATTAAACCTGATCTGGCCTCTCTGCACCCTTTCTCTACGTTTTGATTAATTCTTTTGGCCTTGGCTACTACATTTAAGATTTGATCGCTATTTGTGAGCAGCTTTTGAAAGTTGGTTATTGTTAATATAGACATTGTTAAGTTTTGGTGTTTGCAAGGTTTGCTGCAGGATCTTTCTTCACACTAACTCATCATTCTAATATAATATTAAAAAATCATATTTTGGTCTAGGCACTGCTGCCAAAACCAGCATTGAGTGCTCACTCCTAAGTGCCCTTGAGATGGTGGTGTGAGCTATGTTGAACTGTTGAACTCTGTGTACTGAAGGAGCTTTCACAATATTATTGGATATTGGACCAGCAACAATAAAGGCAGTCAAAAAAACTGGACACTAGAAATATGAAACAAAAGCAGAAAATACTGAGAAAATTGAGCAAGTTAGGTAGCATCCATGGAACAGGAAACTCAATGTTTTGGGTCAGCGACCCTTCTTCAGAACTAGAGGGTCAGAAGGGTTGCAGACCCAAAACGTTGACTGTTTCTCTTTCTGCGGGTGGGGAGAGAGAGCCATTTGGTTAATTATTTACTGTTGTTCATTAGAAAATGTGGCTGGTTGCAGTTCCTTGATCTGGAATGTGGGATTGCTTGACTATGTTCATAGCAGGCTGTTCAAATGTGTCAAGAATCTTATTTTGTAACTCCACCAAAGAGGCTTTTGTTTATAGATAAGTCTGGTGCTGCTCCAGGCATATAATTCTGCACTCCTCATTGAACCAGGTTTGATGTAACAAAGAGGACGGATACATCAAGAAATGAACTAAAATAAAACCATTGCAGTCTATCCATTGAAATTAACAAATGCCTAATTTTGAGCTGAATCATTTTGCATGCTGGAGCATGTCTTTATCATGAAGGTAGGCTGTCTTTTGAAGACATATTTAGCAGTATCTGGAGTAGATCAATTGGAGAGGATAAGCTCAAGTAGATACTTCTCTTTTGTTCGTTCTCTTGCTGCCATTTCCTGGCAGTGTAGCAGGTATTTCCTTCAGTGCTTGGTCAATGATAGTGCATTCTTCACCTTAAGAAACACATCTGTGCTTCTAAGTGGTGTTTAATGTAAGGACTGATTGGTCATCTGAAGTATATGCCAGTAGTAGTCAATGGGGAGTTTCCTTGCACCTGTTTTTACTTGGTGTTCACCTTTTGCAGATATTCATCCTCTGCAATTTTACAAAATGTACTGCAATTGCATGATATAATCATTGTGTTTAGAAAATTTCAAATAAGTTCTTTGTTAGCACACCAGCTGACGATGTAAGAGGTCTGGCTTTTCACATTGCTTCTGTTTTTGATTCTAACCAGGATGAGTTCATTTATGGAATATTAAGTATTATCAGTCCAGTTTCAAATGAGAATAGCACAACCATTATATTTAATTAGAGACTCAATGCAATAGTTGGCACGATAAATGTCAGAATGACTTTTACGTAGGCCAGGGATACACAATTTACATGATTAAACTAAAAAGTGAAAATCATGGTATTTTGCATAACCTTTTCCCCTCAGTAAAATCTTGTGCTAGCTGTGAAATATAACTAATCGCTACAAAAAGGCAACTAAATAAATTATACAGTATTTAACAATAATGGCATCTGAGGGAAAAGTTCTTATTAAGAAACATCTATTTGCTTGATCAGAATCAACTACAGATTTGTTTTTAAAAGATTTAATTGTGAATAAAGACTTAATTAATTGTTTTTCCTGGAAATAGCACTATTGACCTCTGGGGAAAATATTTTGCGTTATGAAGAAAGTAATCATTCTACTGAAGCAGGTCAATGATCCTATTTAATTTTTCATTAATGCTAATGGCTGCAGTAACTGCTGCTTATAACACAGTCCCATGGCTGCTGGCTTTCATAGTGAATCATTGCAGTACAGAAGGAAGTCATCCAGCAATCAAGTGCATGCTAACTGTAGACCATTTTCATTTATCCTGTTGCCCTGTTCTTTCCCTGCAAGTTACTTTTTTTCAAGAATGCCTATCTGACCCTGTTTCCACCACATTGGCAGGCATTGAGTTCTGGATCATAGCCACACATTAATACACTTAAAATATATATTTAACCCTATATTCCCTATATCCTTTGGTCTTCACATTTATGCCCCCTGTATTTGAAGCACCTGTTAATGGAAACGGCTTCTCACTAACCTATCTTAACCCATTCATGATCTTGCCTACCTCTATTAAATCTTAATGAATTGTACTGTTGGATTCTGTCTATTCAAGGGCAATTTGTGTATAAATTGAGGAAAATTACTCGTTTGGAATGAGCAGGAATTAACATTTGATTGTTGGTGAGTGTTAACACTTTTTTGCTGGACTTTAACAAAGTGTAACTGGTAAAGTGGAATATTTCCATTTCAGTATCAGTTTTCTCGTGATGTTAAGTGCAAGTTTGGTACTGTTAACTGAATACCAGCAATAGTTTCAAACCAGCCATTCCTCAATTTACAGGAATCTGGAAGGAAACTCTGCCCCTATAGAGTTTCCTTTGCAGATGAACCTTGATGTAAAGGAGAGGGTTAATCTAAATAGGATTAAAATTTCAGGATCTCTGGACATATCAGTTGTGAAGCCAAAGCTAAAGTGATGTATTATTGAACAAACAGCCAAGCTTTTTAAGTGGATTTAGGGTGCTGCATGTTTCTGTATTCTTGATGCACAGAGCAATGTTAATCCCGATTCCAGCACATTTTTCCTTTTCTTGGTAAGTGGCTGAGGGACAGGATCCAAATCTTACCACTATCTAATCCAAACTTGAGAGCTTCAGCCATGAAAGATGCATCCACCAATGAACTGATTCAGAAATAAAGAGTGAGCATAACGTAAAATAGATCATTAGAATCAGGAAATAGAAAGATACAGTGAAAACAGCCTTGAGAGAGTAGGAAGCAAAACAAATGGAGGCAAGTTAGTTAAAGGTATAAAGATACAGAAGTCAACACCCAAACATGAGAATCAAGAAATCTTACATAAAAACAGGAAATACTGGAAATACTCAGCAGGCCAGGCAGCATCTATGGATAGAGAGCAAGAGTTAACCCTGACAAAGGATCTCCAACCCAAACCATTTCCTCTGTTTCTCTCCCCAGGGATACGACCCAATCTTCTGAGTGTTTCTGGACATGAGAAATGTAGGAAGCTATTAAATAATATCAATGTGCAGTTCACCATTGAAATCCCGCAATCTCAGTTTCATTTTGTCTGTGAAATACACACTTGTAATATTATCTCCTGTACATACAGTTCAGATGTTAAATCTGACCTTCAGCACTTGAAAAGGCCACGGCAAATACCTGATGCTTTGGCATTTCCCAGAGGCCAGCATAGTAAATACCAGCACTGTCCTTGGGTGTGACAGCAGAAACTAAACACTATAAAATATTACTCAAGTAACTGAAGCTTTAATCAGAAATGAATTTGACAAGAACACATTTGATCAGCATGGAGATTATTGAAACCCTGATGAAAAATATAAATGGGAATATTTGAATTTCATCAAACCAGGCTAAGGTTTTTAAGACAACAGTGTCCTGAAGGTTCAAATCAAAAGAACTGCAGATGCCGAAAATATAAAATGAACAAAACAGAAAATGCTGGGAATACTCAGCAGGTCAGGCGGCATCTGTGGGAGGAGAAACAGAGTCAAAGTTTCAGGTTGGAGACAATCAGAACTGAAAAAGAGACAACAGAAGCTAGTAAAGCTGCAGGGAGATTGGGGAAGGGGGATATCCCTGATAGGTTAAAACCAGGGTGACTGTGGGGATAAGCTGTAAGGTCATCTGGTCTGAGTGAATGTGAGCAGGTAGCAAGGGAAAGCACTGTTAAAAGAATGTCAGAGTTGTGAAACACTGAGCGGGTGCACAAACCTAACGGGTCAGGCTGGGCAGGTTCTCCTCTCCCAGAGAGGACAAAAGAGGAAGGAAAAAAAAACCAAGTTGAGCTAATATTACACTTGGATGGTTAATACAGGCTGCAAAATCAAGTTACTTGAAGTTGTTGAATTTAATATTGAGTCCAGAAGTATAATACTGAGTCCAGAATAATGTGTTCTGTTCTGGTTGCCTCATTATAGGAAGGATGTGGAAGTTTTAGAGAGGGTGCAGAAGAGATTTACCAGGATGTTGCCTGGATTGAAGAGCATGTCTTCTGAGGATAGGTTGAGTGAGCTAGAGCTGTTCTCTTCGGAGAGAAGGAGGATGAGAGGTGACTTGATAGAGGTGTAGAATATGATAAGAGGCACA
>JARFYF010000060.1:21215194-21227394 GCA_030265395.1 Rhina ancylostomus | reverse complement strand
CTTCCTTTCACAAAACCATGTTGGCTTGGACCTATCTTGCCATTCACCTCTAGATATTCAGTAACCTCATCTTTGAGGATCGATTCTAATATCTTCCCTACCATTGACGTCAGATTAATGGGTCTGTAATTCCCTTTATGTTGCTTCCCTCCCTTCTTGTACAGTGGAACTATGTTTGCTACCTTCCAGACCTCCGGAACAGATAGGTAACTAGATAGACTGTGGTATACAACTTCATATTTAGATGTGAAACATAAACCTTATGTAGATATCATGAGTGTACAGTAAAATATTTTTTAAATTTTATGGTTAATGAAGATGCTATAATCTGTATTGATTGATGAACTGTGTCTTTGGATTGTTAATTGCCATAACAAGTTCATGAAGCTGTAGAACGTAACCATACATATCAACTTTTGACAAAGCGGTATTGATTTTCCTGCCAATGCCTTGATAGATTGAATATGTTACAAACATCTTTGTTCTTATTTTGATTTGAATGTAGAAATCACTGCCCCCCCAGTGCCCCTCTCACCATCCACCCTAATGATATTCTTTGATGGTGTTGGTAGCTGGAAAGAAGGCTCGAAGCTAGAACTAGGAATTCAATTTCTCTTTAATGCATGTGCAAAGATTGGTCTCCAGGTTTGTCAAGTTCAAGTTTATTGTCATAGGTATACAATCCCAGGGTATAAATGCCATGAAAATGAGCTTTTTGTAGCAGCAGCACAGTACGTTACAAATATAAGTTGACATTAAATTAACATAAATTATACATAACTTACATGACAAAATAAACATAACAACATTAGTGCAAGTTGTCAGTAGTGCAAGTCCAGTCCACAAGAGAAACAGGGTAAAGTAGCAGAGGGGAAATTGTATCAGGACAGAATATCCTTCACTGCCAGTAACAAACAACCTTCTGGAGGAACTCAGCAGTTTGAGCAGCATCTGTGGAAGGGAAGGAATTGTCAATGTTTTGGGTTCAAATCTTACATCAGAACCTGAAACGTTGAAACCTCCCACAGATGTGGCTCGACCCACTGAGTTCCTCCAGCAGATTGTTTGTTTGTTGCTCCAGATACCAGCATCTGCAGTTTCATATGTCTCTATTTTCACTGCCAGTTGTTTCAGGCTGTGTATGGACAATAAATTATCCCTTGGTCAATACACCATTCAGGCTAGAAGTCTCCTCTCGTATGGGAAACTGTGACAAGTCTGGCATTTAATCCTGGTAGGAAATCAGAAATCAACAGTGCAGCTGAGCACTGGAACTGCAGATTATCCAGATCTACACAATGCAAGATACCTTCCCTGAGAGACATTACAGAACCAATTAGGTTTCCAGAATAACCTGTGGTTGAAATTTAATTTCTTAATTTGACATCCCTGCCTTTAAAATTATTGATGCTGTAATATAACCACGGGCATGCTTAAAGGTATGGTGTGGCACAAAAGTTAAATGACTGGACAAATAATCTAGAAGCACAACATAACAATCCAGAGATCCAAGTTCGAATCCTATCATGCAGCTCTAGTATTTAAATTCAGTTAGTTATGTGCAATTTGGGGAAAAAATACCAACTAGTCTTATTAATGATGACCACAAAAACCACCAGAGTGTCAAAGAAAAACCTGTTGAACTCATTACTATTCTTCATGACAGGGAATCTCATCTTTGCTCAGTCTAACCAATAGGTGATTCCAGACCCACCCCATGTGGTTGCCTCTTAAGTACCAATGAAACAGCCCAGGAGGCCACTCAGTTGTATGAAGGGCCATTAGCAGTGGCCAGTAAATGTTAGCCTTGCCAGTGTTCTCAGATTCCCAAATAATGAATAAATAAAGATGTATTTGCAGTATTTTGCTGTGTACAAGATGCTGTCTTTGCTTGCATAAGCTACTGAGCTTTAATGAAATTCATTATGTGTGAAGTATTTTTAGATTCTGCAGAGAGGTGTCATAAAGGCAAGTTATCTGTTTAAACAGCAAATCTCTCCGGGAATCACTAGATCATCTTTGCGTGATAAATGTTCATAAAAAGCTGACAAGGCAATCTGTTATCATTAACTTTTAAGTATGCGTGGAGCATTATTATTGCTTGCCCAAATAAAGCAGTCAATCACATTATTATGATCATGTGATAAGGCACATTGCTTGTTATTGGGATTTACCCCATTAAATATGCTCTATGGGGCATATCCTTCCTTCTGTTGCATTGTGAAGCAACAGGAAAAGACATTTCGACAGATCAAATTCTAAAGTGCTCATCTCTCGATTAAAATGGTTCAGCTTTCAGCCCTGGGGCTGCTTCAGATGGCTGAGCCTCATCTGTTCTGAGTTTGGCTACTTGATGTAATGCCATGTGGTGGCAGGACCTTACATCTTAGGAAGTAAGGGCAATGGGAGAGAATAACTAGCACAGTCTCTCTAGATGTTAGCAAATGCTGTCCCTTTTTTAGGTAACACATTAGCATGTGCACTGCTGACTGGATTATTTGTCTTGAGGAGAATTATCTTAAAGGCCAACTTGGAGACAAGAAGGAATTTAAATAAACAATACTCTCTTAATATCTCAGTGTTAGCACACTGACAATATTTCTTTATTGAAGGTCTTTTTCTGTTTACTAAAAATTATTCACGATCAAAACGGGGTTTCAATGATATGCAGAAAATGAATACAGTTTAAGCTTTGCACTCAGTGGAAACAAAATTAAGGAAGAAACTATGTTCTAAATATATAAAGCATTGATATGTCCTAAAAGATCTAAAATAAATTCAACTGATTCACCTTCATAATACGTTCTCATTTAACCATGGATAAAAATAACTAGGAATGCCATGTTGAAGTTGTCTACAGTTAGAAGGCATCAAAACCTACATGAATATGTAACTCATATACTGTATCTTATGTTTACCCCTGAGGCTAAATAAGAAATTCAGGTCTAATATCATTTGTTTAACAGCATAGTCTCAGTCTTAGATCCATGCATATGTAAGGGGAAATCATCATCTGAAGACAGAGACAAGATACCATAATATATAGCATAAATATCACTACTGTGTATATAAACACATCCCTAAATTATTGGTTATATTTAAAGCTCAGAGCACAAATGGAAATGTGACAGCTCCATTGATAATTGTAGTAGATGAATGAAGGAATAAACAATATATTACTTTTGTTCTTATCTCTCATACTCACTCTTTACTCCTGACTGTAGAATTCTCCCTCAACTTTAACTGAAAAATTAAAAGCTAGTACAAACTGGTCCAAAATTCTGTTGTCGTTAAGCTTTGTATTAATTGAAAGCACGTTATGGAAAAAAAAAGTTGAACTCAACTGTGGATATGTTATTATGGACTCCCAATTATAAAGTGAGAATGAAGAATAACAGTGGATCCTCAATTCAAGTAATTGGTCTTCTAAAGTCACTTTTCTATAACCCTATAACAAACGGTAAAACATACTGTTTATTCAAATTTGCATTCCAAAATAGCTTCTAAAGAATTCAGACAACTTTTTCAAGGTTTGCTGGTGTTACTTGTCTGGCACATTACCAATGTAGTGAAACACACACCTGAGTTAAAGCTGGAACTCATGCTCAGTCACTGAAACAGAAGCATTCTGCCAATGATATTCTCATCTAGTTGCGGTTAAATAAAGTCCCAGTTGCCATCATAGGAGCTGGTGTGGCTGAAATCTAACTGTTTTTGGCAGTGTTGAAGAAAGATTTGCTGCATTTGGCTCGGAGGATGTACTAGAGCCAACTATTATCATTCATAGAACACAAAATATATCGATGCAAACAGCATATCCACTGAATGGATAACTATTCAGAATAGGAATCTGTTAAATATACAGTATAATGAAAGATGACTGAATAGTGCAATCAGACTTTGGAACGGTGCAGCACAAAGGAGTATTACTTTTCAATGTTTTTGTTTAAATATTTAATATTAAGGCATTTTTCTAATGAACATTTTTATGAATTAAGGTGTTAATTTCACCAAGTCTAACGTCATCCCCATTATTTTGCCACGTGAATATAATAATCCCTTTCACGCCACTGAAATATTTTAATCAAATAAGAGTGCATTTCACATGGGAATGTCTGGAGAAGACTTTTCATTGTGTGAAGACTTCCCTATAATTCCAATGAGTTTTCCGTGTTCCACAAACACTGGGGATCTGGGACCGATTCCACAGACAGAATAAGAAACATTCGTTAGCCATGGATAAATTCACGAACGTCACAATTTCTGATCCATCAAGTTAGCCTGTATCCCAACAACTGAATCCAGTCCCTTAATGAATGGTGCCTCTCTTGTGGGTGCCATTGTACCCGTGCTGTAACCTAAGTATATTCAAACTTCCAGGATAAAAAAATTTCATCCTAAAAGCACAAATGCCGAATCTTAAAGTTAAAAGCATTTCTGCATCCTACCCTGATGTATCCTCAATGAAGCTTTCAGCTATAAATATTAGAGAAAGTATAAATGATCCTGTGGCTAGATGAAAGAGATAGACATCTCTCTCAAAGGGAGAAGAATTCTCTACATAGACATATGCGTCTCTGCGGTTAAACACATTCAATATCCAGAACTGCAAAGATAGTGAGTATTTATGTTATCATACGGAGAGTTTGTTTATGTGACTGACTTTACAGTCTACTACAGCTTATTTCGCATCCACTGCTCATTGTTTTTCACTCACTCAAGGTATCTAACTATATATGTGTGAATCACTGTGTCTGAGCAGAGACAATGTGAACACATTTCTATTTGCCTAGATTATTACTGCGTGTGAAGGAGAGGTGGATATTCTTTTGTGAGTTTTCTGAAAGGTGTCTGTGTAACTGTGCGAGAATGAAGCAGAATAGTACGAGATCAAAATCAAACTCTTGAGTGTACCTTGTACGCCCGTAACCTTTAAAAGTCCGCTTTCATCTTATTCCACCGCTATGTATATTTATGCGTGGAACCAGCAACATTAAATCCAATGGGTGATATGAACATGCAAACAATGACTTACTTTTAAAAGACAGATTTAAAGATAAGTCACTATCTTTTGGCATAGAATGAAGCTTAAACCAGGAAGAAAAAGTCAGAAACTGTCTGAACTACAGGAATATCTCCCACATGAGAAAACTTCACTGATGTGACTAATTACTTTGCTTTTTTCCATTGCACTTATAAGCAAAATGAAACGTTAAATCTTCTATGCCCTTCGGGAACCATCATCAAAACCATGGGAGTCTGGCATCGACAGCCCGAGCGAAATTGTAATCACACCTCTTTACATTCCCAACTGTAACTAGTAGAGCAGAAAATCAAGCACCGCGTTCAACACTATGATCTAACCAGATCCTCTTCAAAGTGCCCCGCAGACTCTAAACCGCTTCAAATCCCTCTTTATATGCAAGGACCATTCTTTTAAAAAGTTATACCACGGGAATTACTTCCATGATTTTTAATTAGACCCGAGTCTGGCACAATCTCAATTTGATGACAAAAAAGTTTATTTAATTGGTTCACTTAATGTCTTTTCACTTTCCGCAAAGAAAACACCTGCGCACATTTGAATCCATGCAGTTTGAATTTGTATCTTACCTTACCTAGCCATAGACTGTCCAATCCTCAACCTTGCTGGGAAAATCCAACCACAAAACTCAGCTAAATAAAAGAGGAGAACGAAGGAAGGGCCAACAAACAAACAAAAGTCCTCTTTTGTTTCAGTAAAGGTGTGGATTGGGGGAGAGGTGAGTGAGGCACATTGCCATAGTTGGATTTTGTGGCAGCGCACAGTAACGAAGCGCTAGCGGCGGCTCCGACCGACCCTCGCTGGGAATGTGCGGCAGTGTGTAGATCAGCACCAGTACTGCCGGACAGCTCCGAGTGTCTGGCGTCCGTGCGCAGGTGGGGCCGCCGTCACACGCATCAGCGCATCCAGGGAGCGAGGCTTCGAGCGAGGGTCCGCAAACCACCACGAACGCGAAGAGATGCAGTTAACCCCCAACACAGTTGTCATCATCTATGCAAAAGAAAACTCTGCCAATGTGTAGGGAATATGAATTGCTGCATAACCCTTGATATCAAATGCTGCTCTCAGTACAAGCGAACCAATGCATCTAAACAGATCCACAGCTGTTCGCGTTGCCTCTTTACCCGGATTCAATACGTTGCACTTAGTTGCTAATGAGTCCCGATAGCACGACATAGACTAAACACATTTCACTTTGACTAATTGTTGTTGTAGATATTACCCTTCTCTGACACGTCTTAGGCACGTTCCCGCTGTAGATAGTGATTAGAGTGTCTCAAAAACAACAGAAAACTCAGTAAAAACGAAATAGTTCTGATGAACAGCCTTTTATTGCCATGTTCAATCCTCAAAGTAGTTTAAACAACAAACAATGACGGAATTACAGAGGGAGTTGGTTTGCCCTTTAGGGACAGTGAATTAGTCCGGGGCATTTATGATTTTATAAGATTATTTAGACGCCACTTTCTCCTACACCGATAGTCAGTTTTATTCTGACCTTGGTGGCTACCAATTTTGTGCACATTTACATTGCCCACCGCTGACTCCATAAAAAATGTTCAATTACAGAGGGAAGCGAAATAGAGTAAAAGTTTCAGATCCATTTCTCTTTCCACAGATGTTGTCCGACTTGCTGAGTGTTTCCAGCATTTTGTTTTTGACTTTCAACATGTTTAATTATCATGTTAATCCTGATTCATTTTATTTTAAAGGGGTATCACTGAAATCCCGTGTTTAAGATCCGAGTCTGAACAAGTTATTCATTTTTGGATGTAAATGTGATAACTGGGGTTAGTTTAACTGCACACGTTAGACTTTTAAAAATAATTTACAATGAAATAAGATTGAAATCTTTGCATTGCAATTTAGGCTGAAGGCGCACTTAGCATTAAGATTATGCAAGAGACACATTGAAGGATGCACTGCCGGGCATTATTCACTTAACTACTTAGAGTAATTATCGGTGCTATTGCTTTGTAAGGTTTTATTTTCTCGTCTTTCTTTTCCTTTCTCTCTATGACAGATCCTATTTCCCACCTAAGCAACAAGAAAGCCTTGTCTGGATTTTTGCCTGCTAAGGGATATAGGAAGGGCTGTTTATATTAAAGCTTTCACCCATGGGCATTGAGAGGTACAGCAACTGGAACAATGCACTATGAATGTTATATTTAAAAATTCCCACTTTTATACATTGTATTTTGGCTCTCCAAATCGGCAGAGATTGAATGTGTTCACTAAGCGAAGTAGCACTTTGGAGTGGGTCTGTATCTCCAATTCTAATGACGGATTAACCCCTTCTCTCCCTACATATACTGCCTGGCCGAGAGTGTGCCCAAAATGTTATCACTCCAACAGTGTTTTAGAAGGAAGATGGTGGACTTTTACCCACATTTCAAATTCCATGTCAAGTGTGATCAGGTTCAACTCTAATGATTCAGATAAATGGGGAGGAGAGATTTATATGGGGATAAGTCTTTCCATCTCAAGTCAGGACCATGAGGAGGGCTGCTAATGGGATGAATTGCCTTCTCCAGAATATTTTCTCAGCATATTGATCAGCCAAGGAGCAGACTGAGCAAAAGCTGGAGAATCCCAGCAAATCAGAGGTAACTATTACACTCTGTTTAAATGAAATGTAGGTGATTACCTCCTTTAAGATGGGGGCTCACTGTAGAGGCCATTTCAAAATTCAGCTAATGGCAATGAATATTATTTTTCAATATTTTGAGCATTCATGATAATTTGTGTTTAAATATTGCAGGTATTTCAATTATTAATATTTGTTAATGAAGGTCAGATATTGTGGGGCACCTGTTTACCTATTCATATGAAAATAAGAAAGACAAGGAAGAAGATGAACTGGGGAGTAAAGTTAAATTTAATATTCATACCTCCTTATGATTTAGGAGGCCATTTGGTCCACTGCATCTATGTTGGCTATTGGATCAATACCATCAATTCCATTTTCCCAGCTATTTTCCAGTAAATATTCACTCACATGTGCCCATTAACATTCACCTGGTTCTCTGACCAGACAACCACCATAGGGGCAATTTACAATAATCTATTAACCTAGCAACCATCACATCTTTGAAACATGTGATGTGAAAGCTGGAGCACCCAGGGAAAGCTAATGTTGTCATGGGGTGAATGTGCAAACTCAGCACTAACAGCTCCCAAGGTCAGGGCTAACCCAGGTGACAGGAGCTGTGAGACAGCTACAAGACCTGCAGTGTCAGAGTGCTGCAGATGATGTCAAGCATTGGTCATAACATGCACATTTCAGAAGGGAACAAGACTTGGGGCAGTGGCTGCCTCACTTTGAACTCTTGGAGAATGAATGTTTGGATATCAATGGCTTAGTAGACTGAATGGCTTCCTCTGATGCTGTCATGATTCAATGAATATTTGACAGTGTTTCGTGGAAGTGATTTTCATTTTAACACAATGAGGTTTGAAACAAAAAGAGTGAATAGCAAAGAGTAAGAGAACAATGAAAAAAAGAGATCTTTTCAGAAGAGCAAAGCTCACAGTGGTACTGCTGAGGATTGGTTTGGATTTCAGTCTTAAGTACCAGAAAACATCATTGAGATTCACTGGGAAGGTCCTTAGTTGCAAGAACAGTAAATTAACTGACAAAAATAATGCTCTGGATGTTGGAACTCTGAAATGTAAAAGAGAAAATACTGGAAATGTTCAGTAAGTCAGGCTGTATCTATGGAGAGAGATGGTTTCCAAAATGTTACTTTAGTCAGTAAACACACTGGATTTCCAATCTGATGAAAGACCTGATGTTCTGTCTCCATTGATGCTACTTGGCCTACTAAGTATTTCCAGCATTTCCTATCTTCCTCTATTCAGCAGCTTGTATGGGTAATGTTTAAAAATCACTCAAGTACACAACTTCCTCTATTTTATTTTTCTGTTACTTTTGTATCTACTTCATAGGGAAACTTGATGATTTACTGTTGAAGACAGCAACTCTGATTTGAGAATGTAGAGAAAGATTTATATTGCCTTAATAGCATCTACTGATCTAATATTGAAATAATTTATCCTTTAAAAGTAACTCAATTGGTAATTTATACTCCTTGTCAAGAGTTGAATAGTTAAGTTTATTTGCTTTGTGCTTGTCAAATATTGAATCTCTAGAATTATAAAACAATAATGCATATTGCTGACAGCTTATCATTTCTTTTCCCTCCCTTTTCAGTAAAGCAAACCTTCACTCACACACTTCATGCACTACATACAAATGTGATCCCATAATTCATTATGATTGGGGAGTTATCTTGTTCATAAGTGAGTTTTAAAATGATTGAGCTTTGTGAAACCTATGTAAAATGGGTACAAAATGAACCGTAAAAATAGCCTTTTGGCCAATAAGTTTATCTTTGGTTGTTAGCACTGAACATGTCAAAGAGTAACAGCCATTGGTTTTACTCATCTCTTCGTGTTTGGTTCCATTGACTTCAAAAATAAGTAACACGGGGAAGTACGTTCAACTTTGGCTTGTGTTTTGCCTAGCAATCAAACGTAAATTTATTCTTCTAAATGTTCAGTGTGCTTTTCATCTTTATTTTTCTAAATGGCATTCAGTCATTGGGGAAAGAGTAGAGATTTTGTTTGCAGTGCTTTCTAGCAGAACTTGCTCAACATTAGTCGATTCAGTGTTGTTCACTTGGGACAATGCCTGGACTACTTGGCTGCAGAACCCACTACAGCCTTGGTCCAAGTCTGGAGGAAAGAGCTGAATTCTGGAGATGAGTGAACTTGGCTGCTCCTAAAGTAGCATTTGGTGAGTGTGACATAAAGGAGCATGATAAAGTTGAAGTCACTGGGAAGTGGGGAAACTCTCCACAAGCTGAAGTTGTACACTGCATAAAGGAAGATGGTTGGGGTTGTTGGAGGTTACCCACCCCAGCCTCAAAATGTTGTGGCTCTTGTATCTCAGAGCAGTGTTCTACACCCAAGCTCTTCTTATGGATGATCTTCCATAAGGTCAGGAGTGGGGATACTTGCACAATTATCCATTCTCAACTCATAAAAAAGTACAGCCCTTGCCTTAATGTAGCAAGACTTGGACAGCATTCAACCATGGAACAATATACCAAGTTTAGTGCGTACACACAACTATCAGGCAATGATCATCTCCAATGAGTAAGAATCTAATTAACTTCTCTCAACATTCAATCACATTAATAGTCCCCACCACTGGCATCTTGAGGAGTAGGGGGCATCTCCCAGGTCAAGTGCTAGTTAGTACAAGAGCATGTCAGAGGCTAAGTGTCTTGCAGTGAGTGACTCCATTCCTGATTTCTCAAAGCCTTTTCACCATTCACAAGGTAAAGATCAAGAATATTTGCCACTTGACATGAGTGGAAAGCCAACAATACTCAAAGCTCAACACCATCCAGCCTGTTGATTGGTGCCCATTTACTCCTTCTATCTCCAGCATGCACGAGTTCCCGTGTGTACCATCAACAAGATACACTGCAGCAACTCACCAAAGTGCTTTCAACAACACCTCTATGTTCTAGAAGAACAAGGGTAGTTGGTAAAATGAGCAGAGCAATAGCAGATGAAATTTAATCCCAATAATTGAGAGGTGATGCACTTTGGGAGGACGAATAAGCATAGAGCATACACAATCAATGGTAGGGTCCTAGGGAATATTGAGGAACAGAAGGACCTAGCTGTACAAGTCCAAGGAAACCTGAAGGTGGCAGCAGAGGTAGATAAGGTCATTAAGAAAGCATACGGATACTTGCCTTCATTAGCTCTGGCAATGAATGTAAGAGCCGGGAGATTATGGTACAAGTTTGTGAATCATTGGCTAGGTCACAGCTGGAGTACTGTGTGCAGCTCCAATCACTATGCTGTAGGAAGGATGCAGTTGCACTTGAGAGGATGCAGAGGACATTTATCAAGCTGTTGCCTGGGAAGGAGCATTTCAGAAAAGAGGAGAGCCTGACTAGGGTAAGTTTGTTTTCCTTCAAGTGGAGGAGGCTGAGAAGGGGACCTGACATTGATGTACAAAATTATAGGAGGCACATACAGGGTCAATAGTGGGAAACGTTTCCCCATGGCAGAAGTGTCCAAACTGGAGGGCATGGGTTTAGAATGAGGGTAGAATATTTTCACCCAGAGGGAGGTTGGAATTATGGAATGCACTGCCTGAGGTGAACGCATATACTCTCACAACATTTGTGAAGTATCTAAATGAGGATTTGAATCACCACGGTATATTAGGCTACTGACCAAGTGTGTATACATGGGATTAGCATAGATGGGTGCAGACATGTTGAGCCAAAGGCCTGTTTCTGCATTGTGTGACCATATGACTATATTCCCTGACAACTGCCCGAAAGGAGCAGTAAGTTCCTCTCTAAAATGAGGTAGTCAGACAAAGTCAACGTAGTTTTCCTGACACGGAAATCATGCTTGAGCAATCTATTGGAGCTCTTTGACAAAATAACATGCTATGGAGAAAGGAGAACTGGTGGGTGTACTTCAATTTCCAGAAGACTTTTGAAAAGGTGCCAAATATCATTGGAGAAATTAAAAGCTCATGATGTAGGTGGTAACAAATAGATAGAAGATAGCTAACAGGATGCTGAGAGTAGATATAAATTGCTCTTTTTTTTCTGGTCAGCATGATATAATGGGTGATGTGCACAAGGATTGGTGCAGGGGCTTGAACTTATTTACTTACCTGCTAATTTTGCTGATGACACAAACACAGATAGCAAAGTAATTTGTGAAGAGAATAAAAGGTAGCTATAAAGAGGTGGGTAGGCTGAATGAGTGGGCAAAGAACTGGATTATAATGTGGGGAAATGTAAAATTATCTAGTTTTAGTATGAAAATATGATATTATTTAAACAGTGAGAGAGCACTGAGATGCAGAGGGACCTGGTGGATTTGCAAAAAGTATGTAGGTGCAGCAAGCTATCTGGAAAGCTAACAGATTGCTATTGTTTAATGCTGGGGAATTGAATACAAAAGTAAGAACATTATGTTTCAGTTACACAAAGCTTTGGTGGGACTAAATCTGGAGTATTGCATACAGCATTGGTCTCATTTAAGCAAGGACATTAATGCATTGGAAGCAGCTCAGAGAAGGTTTACTAGACTGACACTTGGAATAGGCAGG
>JARFYF010000060.1:20812275-20826773 GCA_030265395.1 Rhina ancylostomus | reverse complement strand
AAAAGCATAAAACACTTTAAATGCACATCAGGTCAGTCAGCACCACAAAAGAAAATGATGGAAGCAAACCAAAATGCTAACCTTTCAATCCCACACCATTCTGCCAGGCAACCAGATTCAAGACTGTGGCAGCACCATTACTACACAGCACATAGCCATACTGACAATGCTAGCAAATGCATCAGTGGTTTTCAAGGACACAAGGGATGGCTCTAAAATATAAATTTTGCTAGCACCAACCACTACTAGGCAACAAATAACATTATTCTGAATACAGAGCTGTATTGATCTTTTAAGTGTTCATTTTCTCTGCCCTTCACATTGTCTCCAGAAAACAGAAATAAAAATAGTTTCTTTTAAATGATAATTATGCAATAACTTATTAATAATGACAGTGTGCATATCCACCATTATCGTGGACTGTTTATTCATAGTGATAAAAATTATCAGCTATGCTGTGTGTAATTATTAATGAATTTAAATAGATCGCGCTGCATTTCAGTGCTACGACGCCATTCTACTGTGCGACAGATGCACTGTCTAGATCAGTGACAAATTAATTCTAAATAATTGGTTAAACCAGAAGCTAATTATCACCTACTTTTATCACTTCTGACAACCTCTTCCCGAGCTTCTTCACTTCTACTACTGCAGATTGCCAAGATCTTTGCTGCATATCGTGTGGTTATCTTCCCACCTGCCTGAACCAATTAAAGATCAAATGTAAACATACACACAATGGGAATCAAATAAGATGACCAGAAGTTTGCACTAGCACCATTTTCTGTGTTTTACTTCCCAATTTTCCATTTCTTATTAAAGATATCTTTTCATGCTGACACCAGCAGTTCTCTGCAACCTTGGCCAAGTGTCAGCAGTCTGTGAAACCAGAGGCAACAACAATGAAACTGAATACAGGAATGAGATGGAGAGCCTAGTGACATGGTGTCAAGACAACAATCTTTCCCTCAATGTCAGGAAAACAGAATAGCCCGTCATTGACTTCAGGAAGTGAGGCAGAGTACACACACCTGTCTGTATCAATGGTGCTGATGTGGAGATGTTTGAGAGCTTCAAGTTCCTAGGTGTAAATATACCTAGGTTTAACAGCTTGCCCTGGTCCAACCCCATAGATGCTATGGCCAAGAAAGCACACTAGTGCCTCTACTTCCTCAGAAGGCTAAGGAAATTCGGCATGTCCCTGATGACTCTCTCTGATTTTTACAGATGCATTACAGGAAGCATCTTATCTGGATGCATCGCAGCTTGGTATGGAACTGCTCTCTGCCCAAGACTGCAAGAAATTGCAGAGACTTATGAACACAGCCCAGTCTATCACAAAAACCAGCCTCCCTTCCACTGACTCTCTCTACACTTCCCGCTGCCTCAGAAAAGTAGCCAACATAATCAAAGACTGCTCCCCCCTTCCATTGGACATAAGATACAAAAGCTTGAAAACACATACCAAGGACTGCTTCTACATAACCATTTCACTGAGCAACAGATGCACTTGAACAGACTTGTTGTACAAATAAGATGAACTCTTGCTTTCTCAATCTACCTTGTCATGGACTTTGCACCTTACTTATCTACCTGCTGTGCACTTTCTCTGTAATTGTAACACTATATTCTGCATTCTGTTATTGCACTTCCTTTTGTACTACCTCGATGTACTTATTTTTGGAATGATCTGCAAACAAAGCTTATCACTGCATCTCAGTACATGTGACAATAATAAACCAATTACCAATGCCACTCTATCTGGCACCACTCTCACCCAATCTCCAAGCACCATATATCCCAGCCATGAATAACTGGAGAGCAAAAGACACACCCAAGACCAGAACTTTAGTTGCTGTCTTGGTTTGATCAAATATTTAGCAGGAAGAGTAAAACTGTGAATTCTCCTTTGTGTTGCTTACTTTTTTTTAAATTTAGTCTCCCATTGACAGGAAAAGCACATGCTCAGCTGAAAAAGAAATATGACACTAATACAGACTAGGAGCTTATGAAGTAATAATTGGTGCTCAACTGCGTGCTGTAAATGTGCATTATAGTATCTGCTGTGCATTCTGCCGAAGTTATGCTCCGCTGAAATCTGCGGAGTCAAGGTGCAGCCAATACTATGTTGCAAAATTAGCACAGGTGACTAAGTCTGAATTTCTACCCTAACGTCTTTTGTACAGTATTAATATGAAAGAGTTTTACAGTATACTATACACTGGATATCTCTGCTTCTTACTTTTATAAATTTGAGCATTTTCTTCACCATGCCTGCTTTGACTGCTCTTGCAACTGCTTCATCAGACTGAGGGAGTACATGACTCAGAAGCCCTGCTACTCTCTGAAAAATACAAAAGTTATTGAACTGCAAAACAAAGTGGCATGAAGCAAATGATACACTGGACCATAAGTCATCTTGACCTCACAGACATAAATTTGTTTGAACGGTTACTTGGTGATCATACTTACAGTTAGAATCCCACCATCCACGCTGGCTAGTAAAGAGATGCACCTTTCTGTAATAGCTGGAGTTTTTACCTTAAAATACACAAACAGACAATAAGCTTGGAAAAAACTAAACATGATAAACTTATACCTTTGCCCCAATTTCCATATCCCCTCCATCCAGTTGAGCTGTGTGCCTAACATCGCAAATAAACAACTGCTTCATATTTTCCATAATTTAAAACATTAAAGTGAAGGAATTTATTAACCCAAAATGTTAACGCTATTTCTCTCTCCATGGATGCCTCTAGATTTTGAGTATTTCCATATTTCCAGCATTGCTTCTTAATGTATTAATTTAGTCAGGCTGTAGCTTCTTTAGTGCCTTTGTCAATACATGGTAATAAATTAAAGATTTTCCACAGAGAATTTTACAGATTTTCTCTTTTGTCTACAGATTTTTTCATTCTGGTAATTATGATAAAATTAAGGCTTGCTGGCTAAATAATCACTGTGCAATAAGAGGTGCATAGGTGGTAGCTTTTTAAGAATTTAAAGATTTCAAAACTTAAAAATCTGGTAGAATTTAAAGACTCCAATAATCCTCAGAAAGTAGTGGTCCATTCAATTTCTAATAAATGATGGATGTGCTAATCTCAGCAGGTTCTTATTATGTACAGTTGTATGATAATCCTTGCAAGAGATTATGTAAATAAATATTAGGTGTGGATATGATCTATGCCACTCTCAACTCCCTTGGGTTGAAAGGTTTGCCAAGACTACCTGCACTGAGGCACAGAGGTAGTAACAGGAATCATGCTGCTACTGCCTTCCGAGAAAATGTGGTGCTGCAGGGCAACCTAATAGTGCTGCATGTTGGCACAGCTAGTAGAGCTGTTCTCTCACAGTTCCAGCAATCTGGATTCAATTCTGACCTCTGGTGCTGTCTATGTCAAATTTGCACATTCTTCCTGTGAGCACATGGGTTACCTCCAGGTGCTCTGGGTTCCTCCCAGGTTAATTGACTACTGTGAATTGCCCCTTGCATAGGTGGATGGCAGGAGCTTTAAGGGGTGGGATAATTGGACTGATGGGATTGCTCCAAGAAATAGTGTGGAGTCAATGGGCTGTAAGGCCTCCTTCTATATCATAGGGAAAAATTAAATATGAAAATAATACTTAAAGATGAACTCTTGCAGTTAATGTCATTAATTTCCTACCTGGATGGCAGTGCATTGCTCTATGGATAGGTTTACCATCAGGCCTAGAAGGGTGTATAGGACTTCCCTGTACTCTGCCATGGTAATTGATACCATAGCCTCATCCTACGTGAATCAAAAGACATTGTTACTAAATGATGGATGATCATCAAATACTTGAGACGTAACAGTCAAGAATCTACACATAAAAATACATACAACACCGGCTTAGAAATCGATATGGTATAATGTCAGAGCAATGTGAAATCTCACAATCCCTTGTATAACCAAATAAATTAAAGAAAATATTCAAGTAGCTTAACTGAGTGAAGATCATTGGATCATCAAAACCACTCTTTCGACTAGATCAATCACTGACATTCTGCACATACACCTAAGATATCTGAACTTTCTTCCAACATTTCTCAGAATCAAGCAGATTTTATAAAATTTTCTTTAAACTTTAATTCTTTTTCTGTAACCCACCATTACTGTGGCACAACTAAAGCAGAGCAACAGATGTTTGAGACATGCGTTAAAAATTTAAAAACCAGTGACAGGAAATTATTCTTCACTCAGAGAATCATCTACATCTTCACTAGTCACAAACACAGAGGGGTGAAAGCAAGATTCTCCTTGACATATTAATTAAACTTTCAGACAACCTTCTGTGTTTGTGCCTAAATAAGCTATGCCATCTAAACCTTAAGCCTATTTGAACTTTGAGAGATTCACTGCTATTAGGGACCTCGCAATGTTTTGTACAGATAACACCAATTTACCCTTAAGAAAAAACTCAACAAAAAAAGGAACCTTTGATTGATATGGCACCTTTTATATCCTCAAACAAATTATCTAACAAAATGTTTCACAGCCAATCCAAAAGAAACTTGTGTAGTGTCAGTCTTGATCCTGCCTAGAAATTGATGCACACTTCACGTAACTACATTAAAACTTTTAACCTGGCACAGTCATAACATTGGTTGCGCCAGACTGGCAGATTTTCCAGACTATCGGATAATTTTCCATTTTATACTCCAATACATTTTTAATTCAATTTTTTTTAAAAGATGTTACACAGTGGTATAATAATCTTGCAGTGAACCCATGAGCTGAAAGGGAGGACAAGAACCAGCACCCTTGATACTGAAAGGGAGGGCAAGAACTGTAACCCCAGTGTGCTAAAGGGAACACAGGATCCAACAAACATTGAACCAGATGCTAAACTATTGGGATTTCTGAACAATCGGTTGTGGATTATCGGAGTTTTACTGTAACAAGTCCATGAAAAATGCTTATTTATAACGTTCTTGCAATCTGCAAATGCCAGAAAGGATACCAGTTGTTTCACCAGAGAACACTCATGAGGTTGTGTTTTGAAGGGGACAGGGGGAGATGGGGGATAGTAGGATTAGGTGGTTAAGACTATGATCAGAGGCAAATGAGAGTGATAAACCAGCAGCCAGGTATTATACATTATGTTGCAGTCTCCAGCATTCTCTTCAAAGGCTTTTGGTCTGCCTGTTCGGTGTTTGAGAACACACACTGAAAACTGTGAAACTGACTGCAAATCTGGCACATTGGATCCACTTTACTTGCATAAGTTGAGAGCCTCAAACCAATTTCAGGTGGTACCCTGGATAACCAAAGTGCATCCAACCAATCACACACATCAGCTGTAGATTCAGTGTGGTATATTAGATTCTACCAGGCTCATTTTTCACTAGACATTCGCTATATAATTCCTGTAAACTAACCAGCTGCCTGTTATCCATTTGATATTGTTTCTACATTCAGTCCTTGTTATCCAATAATTTGCTATTTGGGGAATTGAAACCTACTAAATACTGAAAGGCCTGGATAGAGTAGACATGGAGAGGATGTTTCCATTAGGAGAGTCTAGGATCTGAGGACACAGCCTCAAAATAAAGGGACATCCCTTTGGAACTGAGATGAGGAGTAACTTCTTCAGCCAGAGGGTGGTGAATCTGTGGAAGCTGTTGCCAGAGAAGGCTTTGGAGGCCATGTCATTGGGTGTATTTAAGGCAGAGATTGATAGGTTCTTGATTGGTAAGGGGGTTGTTAAAGGTTACGGGGAGAAGGCACGAGAATTAGGTTGAAAAACAATCAGCCATGGTTGAAAAGTGGGGCAGACTTGGTGGGCCAAATGGCCTGATTCTGCTCCAATATCTTATGGGATCTTTGACATCGATCCCAGACCCCATCTTGAATTTTTTTCCAGAGGCAATGAGCTTCACCAAAAGAAGTACATCCTAAAACAGCATACACATATAGATACATTCCAACATCTCACACCATCTTGGGGTGAGCATCCACGTTCCATTGCCTTGACTATTCTACATGCAGTCCACCTTGCAGTAAACATTGCAAGGTCCTTCACATTCTAAGTCTAGCATCTTAAAGTGCTAAATCACCAATAAAAATGCTGAAATGTAGGTCAACAAGTATTTCCTTTCAGATACATAAAGGTTTAAAATATATATTAATACTTGTTAATGCTTTTAGAACATCTTAAGCATATTTACATTTATTTGAGGAAGTATATTCTAAGTGTATTCAACGAGACGGAGTTAGTGGATTTTTTTTATCATCCATGGGAAGTCTGTCCCTATTATCCCTCGTGAATAATGATAATTCACTATTCTTGTGAGTAATGGGGGCAGCACGGTAGTGTAGTGGTTAGCATGACGCTATTACAGCGTCAGCGACCCAGGTTCGATTCCCGCCACTGCCTGTAAGGAGTCTGTACGTTCTCCCGTGTCTGTGTGGGTTTCCTCCAGGTGCTCCAGTTTCCTCCCACATTCCAAAGACGTACGGGTAGGTTAATTTGGGGTTTAAAACGGGCGGTGTGGACTTGTTGGACTGGAAGGGCCTGTTACCATGCTGTAAATAAAATTAAAAAAAAATAAGGGCTGAGTGTACGAGGTAAATCATTGCACCCAACTGCAAATAAAAATCATATGACTCCACTTAATGAATCAGGGACAGCTTCTTCCTCTCCACCATCAGATTTCTGAATGGTCCATGAACATTATCTCGCTATTCCTTTTTAATCCACTATTTATTTATTTTTGAAATTTGCAGTAATTTTGTCTTTGCACTGTACTGCTGCAAGACAACAAATTTCACGTCATTTAAGTCCGTGATAATAAATCTAATTCTGATGATGTAAAATAAATACGAAATAGAAAGTCACTGGAAACAGTTCACTGTTTATGTCTGATGATGAGAAAAGTTGTTGCTTTAAAAGAGATACTCAATGAGCAGAAGTTGGTGTTATACATACACCATCCTAAACAGACACTGGAAACTGGGATATTGCAAATAAATTAGATTAGATTAAATTACATTTTTGTAATATACACCAGGGTGCAATTAAATTCCTTGTTCACATGAAGCCCGCAAAGTAAACAGTATACATGATAATACAACAATAAATACAACAGCATGTGCAAATAAAACAAAAGTACATTTCCATATTCTAGGAAAACTTACGATGCAAATTAGGCAAGACTCCCAAAATTCTTCTCTTCCTGCTATTTGCCCTGAAGTTGCCTTATCTGATGCTAAGCTCCCTATGATTGAAATGCACTGTGGAAGGATCTGCTTATTCGCCAACTTTAAGTTTTTCTGCAATGTTTCAAGCAGCAAAGTTAAAATGTGCATTAGAAATATCAAACTAAATATTTGAAGTATAAAAATAGAAACTACTTTTATGCTGAGATTTAATGATAACATGCATTGAGTTTGTAGGAACATAAGAAAAAGAAGTGTGCATAGGTCATACAATCCCTTCAACACACTACTTCCACACATGCAGGGAACACCTAGGTACTAATTAGTTCCTTACCAGGAGGATTTCAAATGATGGTATTACATGAATTGAAAAATCATTCTGACAATGTTTCCTAAACCTAATGGGGAAGAAAATAAAGATGTTATAAATCATAAAAATCACAAACCTATTCACAATTTTAGTAAACAAAATTAAATGTCTATCCCTATAAATACCTTTCAAACCAGGACTGTAGATCAGACTTACTTTTAATGATCCCTAATTAATAGCTTTTGAGGAATCAAGAGTGACATCACCTTGGAAAGAATCTTAAGATTCCTTTCCATGTTCTTGCTATTTTCAATAAAGCTGACTGTCTTTGAGAACTCATAGAGAAAACCTGATTTTAACCACTTTTGCTTCCCACTTTCTTTTGTCTTGCAGACTTCAGGCAAGTTAGTTTTTCATGTAATTTGGTGCTGCTTTTCACACAGTGCCAGACAGGGGCAGGGGGATTAGAAAGCTGCACTTCAGAGGAATTTCCCTCCTCTCTTGTTTTCTATGAAAATAACACGAATGAATGCTGGAATTATCCATGTATTCCTGCAGTACAAAAGGGTGTTACAACAATTAGCTTTATGCCTTGTGAAGAAATAGTTAGGCTGGATCTGATATCTTCTCACAATGGTACAACTTAAATTACTGTAACTAAGTACTCTGGATAAATGGTCACAGTGAATTGCGGCTCCATTCTTGGACTTTTACAACTAAAGCCTAATTTTGTAATTGGCAATAACCTGATACTAATGCTTCAGCTATTAACTGTATCTGCTTTTGTTGCAGCATATTCATGTAAATAAAACAAAGCCACCGATACAAAAATCCCAGTTTTGGCCGAATTGAAACCAAAACAAAGGGAAAGAATGAATAACACAAGCCTACACAATGATAATCCCAACTCTTTTTCACTACTTGTTTCTCTTGTGAATAACTAGTTTAATCAGGAATGACTTTAACCATCAAGGGATCTTCACCTGGCATTACTCATGGGAGTCCATGTTATGAAATACTATGCACAGTTCAGATCTCCATGTTATTAAATCGAATATAGAAACAAGAAAGGCTAAACTAGATTGCAGAACAATGCAGGACTTGAAAATTATACTAATCACCTATTAATTAACCAGGATTGGACTTTTTTCTCTAGAAAATGAGAAGTGACCTGATAACAAATTTAAGATTTTAAAAGGATTTAGTAGGGTAATTGCAGTGAAGATATTTCTGCTAGTGGGCAGTCCAAACCAGGAATATGATTTTAAGAAAGACAATAATAAATCCAATAAAGAATTCAGGAGAAACTTCTTTACCGCATGAAGTGATTATAGCAAATAGCATGGGTGCTTTCAAGGGAAGGTTAGAGATGCAAGTGAGGAAGAAGAAAATAGCATATGCTGATATGATTAAATTAAGAAGGGTGGGTGAAAGCTAGTGTGGAGGATAATTACTGGCACAGGACCAGTAATTGGTTGAATGGCCAATTTTTGTGGTGTACCATTTAATGTAAACAGTGGATTTTTCATGGCCTTGCTTGTAGCAAGTCTTGTTTGTGATGACAGGTCTCATGTTCACCTCAGGAAGATGCACCACAAAGGATGAACATCCTCTTGATAGACATTTTTGAATAGCAGATAGTTGGTGGAGGGGGAATGGTATCCTTCTTTGATCTAATTTATAAAAATAGCTCAATAATACTCTATAGTACATATAGAGGGCTTAGGATATATTAGATAAAGCATTAAGTAATATAAGGGATTACTTTTTCTCTGGAATTAAGTTGGTGAGGATTTTCATGGCAGTATCACTGGTTTCATCAGAGTAATTCACGAATCCTATCAGAATCTTCATCAATCTGTACAAGAAGAACTTATATTAGTCAGACAAGAAACAACTCAGGAACCTGATGTGCTTCAAAAACAGGGAATAATGTTTAAGTTGCTGTCATACTTGTTATACACTGTCACTACACTGATAACTGATACTACGAGCATAAGTAATGACAGAGTGGCCAAGAAGTTCAGACATGCAGTGCTTGTTTGGCACTATATATATATAGGGAAGTTTACATTTGTTCTAAATGGAATCTGATTACTATCATTTCTCTGTCATATCATGTCACTCCAGAAATTTGATCAGGTATATCTGATCTTAAATTATACTTGCACCACCAACTCATTTCCAGATCAGATGCTAACATAATTACTCCATTCCTGTGAATTTTTTTCACTTAGTTGTTGCACACCTGTTGTGTGGCAGTCTTGGAATAGCAAGTTTTTAATAGCATTGCTTTCTCTGCAGCAGCATGATTTAAAAGCCTTCTCCCTAAGTAGGTCCTAGCTTGGTTCTGAAAAAACAACACAGGTACATCCCCTTTTAATTATTTAACCACACCTCTTTGCAATCCTTCCACCACTAGCAGACATAAAACTCTCAACAAGTCTCACAGCCTCAATGCGTGTATGTAAGCAAGGAAGTGTGTTAATTAAGGTTAGTGAGCTGCAGGTGCAATGAATCACATGGGATTATGATGCCTTAGCAATACAAGAAACCTGACTTTAAAGAAAAGGACTGGAACAGGCTCTAAATATTCCTGCATACAATGCATTCAGGGAACATGCATGAAAGGAAAATGGACTGGCTGTACTAATTAAGGGGAATACCCTTAAAACATTAAGTGTTGAAGAGTGATGATTTCCTGAAAAACAAAATCAAAGACAGAATCCATCTCTTTAGAGTTAAGAAACAATAAGCGTGCAAAGATACTATTAAGGATTATACTATAAGTTATCAACTAGAGAGTAGTATGTTGCAGAGCAAATTTATAGGGAAATTGCAGAAATGTGCAGAAATCATAAAGCAGTGGTAATGGGGGACCAACTAACCAAATACCAAATAGGATATTAATAACACAAGAAGCAAAGAAGGGAGGAGTTTCCGAAGTATGTTCAAGATGTGATCAGTGGATTTCTAATTAAATGATGATAGCTAAATTTGGTTCTTTGAAATGAGACAGGCCAAGTGGAGCAAGTAGTAATAGGGAAACATTTAGAAAATGATAATCATATCATAAAGTTTAAAACAGCAATGGAAAGGGATATAGACCGCATCAAGGTAAAAGAAATGTCTATAAGACCATAAGGCATAGGAGCAGAATTAGGCCATTCAGCCCATCGAGTCTGCTCCATCATTTGATTATGGCTGCTTTATTTTTCCCTCTCAACCCCATTTTCCTGCCTTTCCCCATAACCTTTGACACCCTTACTAATCAAGAACCTATCAGCCTCCGCTTTAAATATACCCAATGACTTGGCCTCCATAGCCATCTGCGGCAATGAATTCCACAGATTCACCGCCCTCCAGATAAAGAAATTCTTCCTCATCTGCGTTTTGAAGGGACGTCCTTCTATTCTGAGGCTGTGCCCTCTGGTTCAAGACTCTCCCAGCACTGGAACTGTTATTATACAGAGTCAATACAAATCAGATGGGACCAATGATCTTCTTCTGTGCTCTAACAATTCTGTGATTCTACCCACTCTACACCAATAAAATTATCCCATAACAGTCTCTTGCTTTAAATGGCAAATTGTAAGGCATGCTAAATTAAGGTTTCTTTTTAGTAGTAGTGAAAAGAATCACATTAATAACTTCCATCAAAAATCTTCAATCAGAATTAAAGGTAGCAGATCAACTAACTTTATCAATACATAACTTTAATCGTAATGTGCTAAGAATTCTAGAATAAATGAAAACACCAATTTATCTACTTTACCATACAGTAGATGTTATGTAAATTATATTTCATTTTCTGACTTTAATTATAATGTGCTAAAAATTCTAGGACAAATGAAAACAGCAATCTATCTTCTTTACCACACAGGAGATGAGTATGTAAATTATATTTAATTTTTTTTCTCTGATTGTTTCTAGTGCAAAGCTTTCTCACTAAATTTTGTCTAACTGGTCTTACATATAGATTATTCAGGTTTTTTTAACGTTAACACAAAATGAAGACTCCTATTTACATTCTCGCGTGTAATAGAGGGATTACCTCGTTAAATTGAGATTACATAGCAGTAGATCTCTGCCATATTCAGTCAAAAGGAAAATGGACAGCAGAGCCAGGCACTCCTTATAGATCTCACTCTCCTTGCATGACAACAGACTCAGTAATAGTTCACTTGTGTCAGAAGATGTGATAAGTATTCGCTGGTTTTCCTCTAAAAACAGAACAACAAAGTTTAAAGAAGGAAACAAAATTAGTTAAGAATTTTATTGATCCAAATAGAAATCTCTGACATGAATGCCATATTATTCTATTACTCATGATCTCTTTCTGAAAAAAGAATTGGCACTAGATTTTATTCTCACACCTTATTACCAAGAAGAATTGATTTCCAATCTTATCTTGTCCTCAGAGAGGCTGCAATTTAAATATGCTGTTTATTACTTAATATGAAAACAGCAAAGGAGATAAAAGATCATTAACATTTATTTATTTTATATCTTAAATCAGCAGGTCGAGTATTCAATTGCATGTTAAATACATTCATTTCTATATCATCATCAAACAAATTATTCAAAATATTCAGCAGCTTCTGAGGAAAGGAATTGAAAAGCAAAAAAAAAGGAAATAATGAAAATGTGAAATAAAACAGAAAATGGTGGAGATACTCAGTTGGTAAGGCAGCATCTGTGAACAGAAAAACAGAGTTACCATTTCAGGTCAATGAAGGATCTAATGATGTATCCAACCTGCTGAGTATCCCAAGTATTTTTTTGTTTCTATAACAAAGGAAAGGAATTCACACAAGAAAATAGCAGGAGTAGGCCATTCAGCCCCTCAAGCCTGTCCTGCTATTCAATATGATCACAACTGATCTACCTAGGCCTCACTTGCTCCTCCACCAGATCTTCAACTGTTCCTCTGTGCCTGATATCCATAGCCCTCAATTCCCTATCTTTCAAAAATTTATCCACCTCCACTTTAGCCTCCACAATGACGTAGGCAATTCCATAGATTTACTACCCTCTGCAAGAAGAAATTTCTAAATGCCTTAGTTTTAAATGACTGGGTCCATATCTTGAACCTGTGTTGCCTCATTCAAGACTCTCCTAGTAGTGAAAATATTTCAACATCTACCCTGTCATGTCCTCTTTGAGTCTTGTATATTTCAATAAGATCACCCCCTCATTCTTCTAAATTCCAGTTCGGTTTGTCCGATCAGTATGCAAATTACAATATCCTGTGAGAACCACAGTTCTTTTCATACATGGCTTTTGTATTTCCCCATTTATGGGGGCCACATCTTCCTTGCCATGATATTCAATATTTCCACCTATACTGATTCTACATCACAATGCACTGTATCTACATCACAACAGCACTGTTCTGATCCTTCCTTGATTAACAACATAACCCCACCTCCTAATCCTTTTGGTCCATTCTTTTAGAACATTGTATAGCCCGGAACTCTGAGCACAGAGTCCTGGACATCCTGCAACCATGTCACCACAATAGCTTTAGATCTTACTCATATGTTACTATTTGGGTCGTCAATTCGACAAATACCCCATTTATCTCGTTGCAAATGCTAAAGTGCTTTCAAATAAAAAGTCTTAAGCTTTGAATTTTTATTTGCAATTCTTCCTTACTCTGGATTCAATTTCTGTTGCATACTTTCGCTTGCATTTTCTGCTACTTTGATTGTCATATCGGCCCTTCATTATCCTCATTTTTTTAATATATTAAACATCTCATTACTGGAGTACTCCGCCTTCTAATTAGTTTAAACCACTGTCAACAACCCTATGTATACAATTCACCAGGCTTGAATTTATTCTTACTTTTAAATTACATCATCTGGCCCTACTTTTTTTTTACTTAATTAGCAATTATTATGGGTTTAGTTTACGTGTTCTAATCGGATGCCCATTCACAGGACCTAACCTTAACCTACCTTCATTTATGGACTGTTTCCCTTAAGGTCCCCAATCATCAGGACATTACCAAATATTTGTAACTGAAAGCTTTGTTTTTCCTCATTCCCTCTTTTCTACCACGTGCACTAATGTGACAGATTAAAGGAACTAAATGAACAGTAATAAAAGAATGACCTATTAACTCCAATCAGTAGAGTACACCTAATTACCGTTTTCATGACAGACGGCCTTCCACAGCGCAAGGACAGAAACACAAAGTTCCACCTCACATAGTTCCTTCTCCGAACTGACAAGACTCCTGTTAAAGACATGAACTATCAAAACACAACACATTGCTGGTTCCTGCAAAATTATATAAACTCTCAAAACATACCTGAGTGAAAAGAGTGGTTATCCAAATACTTTTCAAAAGGAAAAAAAAACTTAATTTTATAAAGAATACAACCACATACTCTTATACTGAAAGAAACAAATGTTTAAAATCTACATCAACAGCCTTGCACACTATGAAGGAACCTTTCCAGTTACTCAATATGCATTTACTTGTAAAATACACATTAGTAAAGAAATATTTTTTGTCACGTCAGGTAGTTTGCAGTTAGTCCATCTATCAATGTAAATTGAATCTAATCTATACATATGCATGCCATAATGACAGCTGGAGATGGGAAGCTGCTGCAGCAGTTATACTGTGGCTGCTATGAAGCCCAGCTAGTGTAAGGTAAGTCTTTACTGTCTGTCAAAATGTGACCTGGTGTCAGATAAATAATTATTTTGCCAGTGCAGCTCAAAACACACAGTGCCATCATGGTATATTTGAGCTGTCATTTATTTACTCTTGGATGAAACAGCAGCTTGTCCAGGAATTATTGTGCCTATTCAAGTATCTGCCATAAAGGTTTCAAAATGCATTTCAATACATCTCTATATTATCCTTGTTTTCCAAGCCTTCAGCTGATCTCAGAATTGGTATTATCTGATACATATACTACAACCTTACCTTCTTATAACCTCATTGTCATTGATAACACTGAATCCACCATTTGTTCTAAATAATG